>JAVQJF010048721.1:0-119627 GCA_036023855.1 Gadopsis marmoratus
TGGGATGCCACGGTTCCTGAGGCACATCCGTCTTTTTTTTTTTTTTTTTTTCTTTCTTTCTTTCAGTCCTTTGCTGGGAAAAAGAGGGGTGAGCCATGTTAGCTGGGCTCCTTCCAGTCTTAATCAAACTCATAGTCTCCTTTAGCTAGTGGGAACTCAGCCAACCATGGATTGATTTAGAGTACGGAGACGTGGGTAAATAGAATCGTTTGTCATGCTCCTGCTCTGAGTCGAGGGTTAGACTTTACATCAGCGGTAGGAGTTGCTGATTTAACCAAACTATAAGCTGGTTGTCCCACGGCCAAGTTAGATCTCGGTGACTGTGCACCGCTGTCTGTTTGATCAGCACTTGTGTAGGCTGTTAAACATTTTAAGAACTGTTAAAAATCCCTTTTTTTAATCTTTTTTTTTTTTTCTTTTTTTTAGCGGCCTGCATAAAGGTGGAAATGTCCAGAGGAGGTGCTTATTAGGTTCACATTTGATGACAGAGTAAACAGTTTGGAGTAGTGTCGCAGCATTTCAACTAACAAAACATTAATAAACAGTCAATCAAACAATTGCGATGTTACTGACATTTTATAGATGAAATGATCATCCACTCTGTGTATGCTCTGAAAATATCAAACTAGGCCCAGTCGATACTGGATATTTTAGGCTGATTGTGACTTTGATAAATGAATTAACATTGCATCCATCAGTGAGTGGTTGTTGTTGTTGTTGTTGTTGTGTGCCATCAGAATTATATGAAAGATGCATTAAACTCTACACATAGTGGCTTTAATTGATTCATTGAAATATTAATCAATAGTTTTACCAATGATGGAATCAATTGTTAGTTTCAGGCTTTCAGATTCTTTTCAAGAATTACTGTAATGTTGTTTTTTCAAATAACACAATCCTCTCCATAATAGTTACAGTGCTGTACTGAGCCTTCCTTTCTGTACAGTTAATTATGAATCACTGTAGGCTATAAAAGAAATGGCTTTCACAGGGGGGGAACTGTGGGATGTTGTCACAGGAGATAAAAGGAGACGCTCTGAGGCTGCAGCCTCTTTGGGGCCCTGGCTAGTCAGTATTCAAGCTCCTTGCCCAACTGATAATTAGCCACACTCTGCTGTCAGCACACAGGCCAGTCATCCCAAACTGAGGAAAGTCCCACCTTATTATGCCTCCAGCTGGCCATTTTTCAGTAAAGGCCCCTGGATGTAACCTAAGCCACAGAGCCTTGATGTACCATACAATGCTGTGGATAATCATCTTACTATAATGCAGACATGGTCGAGTACACTCACAGCTGACTTTCACGTTTTGTTTGCCTTGCAGGGTCCACTTACAGCATCTTGTCCACCATGCCGTCGGACTCGGAAAGCAGCAGCTCGCTCAGCAGCTTAGGTGAGTGTGGAGCTCATGGTGGTGTTCATATGTAGAAATGTCAACAAAGACCACTTTATCTTCCTGGAAAAAAAGAATGACTATGTTCAAAGAAACCAACCGTAGAACATACTCGTCTGATAATATTCGTCAAATAACAGTCGGTCATTGGTTGCTGCCTGTTTAGACTCTGAGCACATGCAAGTGATTACACAGATGTGAGAAGGATTTAGGAACCCTTCACACACACACACACGCACACGCACACGCACACACACATGCACACACACACGCACACACACACACGCCTCATTTAGTCATTCTCTGAGGGAGAGAGGATTTGACTGGTAAATGCCACTGAAAGGGAAACTTAGATTTGTATCAGTGAGAGGATTTCTGTGCGATATATTCAGAAGCACTGAGGTTAATGAGTACAACAACGAGGTAGATAAATGATGAAGTAGAATATTAATCTGATTTTGGCCACACAAATGTGAGCAATGATTAAAAATGATACAGTAAGATACATAATGGTTAAGGTGTTTTCTTGTAACAAACTGTAAATGAATGTGTAGCTTTTCGGTCCAGTAGCTACAACAAAGAACTCTTGATTATCAGTGGTTAATATTTAGACCAAGTAAGTTTAGTCTGAGACTGTTGAGCCTTACGAGTACACTGGTCTTTTGTCCGTGGTTTCGTTTAGTCTTTCTAGTCTGCACGTTTTCAGAAAAAAGTGAAAAAGAAAAGAATGGATTAGAGTTTTGTGAAAACACATGTCAGGTTATGCACTTTATTCTATTTTTTTGGATTAGTGTTTTAAAGAAACCGATGGTGCTGCAATAATACCCCCATCATTTGAGATTTTTGAATGACACATGCCACCAGTGACATGCTGACTCACACAGGTATGCCCGGTCAAGCCTCCTCCCCTCCGCCCGCCCACATGGACAGCCACCAGGTGAACGAAAAGATGGAGACTGTTCTATTCCAGCTCAGACATGTGACCCGCGAGAGGGATGAACTACGCAAACGTCTGGCCCTCTCTTCACCTGGAACCACCTTTGATGACTGCAGGTAGTGTTCTGATCTGGTAGTGTTCCTGTTTTCCAAAACAAACATTTACAGAAAAGGGCAGTGATCCTGAGTATACCTGCACTTCGTGAATAGATGTATTTTGCCTTGTTCAACTTTTTAAAGCACCATTAAAAACAAGTGAGCTAAGGTCTTACGTGACGCAAAATTGTTTTAAAATATGCTCAGCTCTGAAGTAAGCATACAATTTTAATGAGGCCTCTCTTCCCTTGTGTTCCCATTAGCACAAAGCTTGTATGATGTTTACCTCGCTCTTGCTTATCTCACCCTGCCATATGGCATCTTTTTTAAAAGTTGATTTTGATGCATCACAATTTTGTCTCCTTTCTTCCCCCTCTGTGAACTAGACCAAACTCTAAAGCAGGTCATGACTATGAGCGTCTGAAACTGCAGTGCATTAAGGCAATGGCAGATCTGCAATCCCTGCAGAACCAGCACAGCACCACCCTGAAGAGGTGCGAGGAGGCTGTGAAGAAAGCAGACTTCTACCAGTGAGTGGAAAGCCTACTACAGGGTCTTTGTAAATTTTTTAACAACCGGTGCATTTGTGCTGTATGCATTTGAACTCAGCCTGCAGGGTTGTAGCTGGTATTCAGTTCTTCCTCTGACATATTCACAGCAGATTGCATAGAACAGATTTTATTTTTGCAAGAGTAATAGGGATGAAGCCTTTATACTGATGAGTTAAGCCTAGAATAAAATCCTCGCAGCCCTTCATCAATTTAATTTAATCTTTTTGAAAAAAAGACAGTTTTTATTGTCTTCTTAGCAACATAAATCCCGAGTCGTCTTTTCAGACCAAAGGTTGAGTGCAGAGACTGAATTACTTCTCTATAAGTAATGCCCTTGAAGAGTTTATGCCAAAGCATGCTCTGTAATCATCATCATCATCATCATCATCATCTGGACCCTGTGTGCATAGCACGGCATCTGTGCCATGAGGATAATGCTACGAACAGAGCATTTGTTGTCTCATGAAATAAGCTGTGCTGAGTTGATGAGAAGGGGGGGCTGGTCCATTTGTGTGATTTGGTGCTGCCATACTGTCTCCAAAGTGTAGGGAACCAACGTCTGGCCCCAATGCAAACAGACAGATGAAGGATTATTGCCATGTTTAAGCCTCTCCTTCTGAACACTGTTTGCGCATCAGAGAGAGTCTTTATTCATTACTGTTGTGTCTGCCTCTGCACTTATCCATTCACACTAAACACCATCCTCTGTTAATAGGAAATCGTTTTGTAGTAAGATCAAATAGTCACTTAACACGAATGCTAGCATTAGCAGTGATCGTGGAGGATTTTATTAGTCCTCATAGTAACTCATATTTGTACTGCTCCAAGTTAATCAGTGTTACATGAAAGGCTTTTTTACTGTTAAAAGTAATTGGCGTATCTGAAGTGGCATGAATACCTATTGAGACGATATCACCTTGTAGTTATTTTAGTCCACAGTATTTAACTACTGCATATCAGAGTGCATGAGAGAGTACTTTTATACTACAAAGAGCTCCCTTGAGTGAGCTTGAACCTGTCTACAGTTGTGATGTATTTGTTTTTGGTTTGGCTTTTATTTAAGGTAGGAAATAAATGACCATGTTGGAATAGGAGGACACAGAGAATAATAAGACATGTAACTGATCATGATGTCAATATGTAAAAAGTTGTTGGCATGGACTTCATCTTGATTGAGGAAATTACAGTAATCAACAGCAATTTTCATAATGAGCTAATCATTTAAATGGTTTATCAAGCAAAGATGCCAAATATTCTCCAGTTGCAGCCTCCCTACTCTGAGGATTTGCTGCATTTCAGTGTTTTTTAAAATTTTTTTTATGTTGCTGTAAATTGAATGTCTTTGGGTTTTGGACTGTTGATCAAATCAAATAAGCAATTTGAAGACATGATGTTGACGTCTGGGAACTTGTGATGGCCATTTTTCCTTAGATTCTTTTTGTGTGCAAGTAAACAATGCATCTAAAATAAGAATAATAATATTATTATTATTATATGCTAAATAATCATTAGTTGATTATTTGTTGCATAGTCATATTTTTGCTTGGCTGCAAGTGCTGTAATGCTGATTTTAAACATGGCTGGCAGTGCCCACGGCCTGATGGTTCTCGCTGTGGTATCTCCTCAGTACGCTGCACAGCCGTCTGGTGAGCGAGCATGCCCAGTTGAAAGAGGAGCTGGAGGTGGTGAGACAGGACAACATCCAGCTGGTCAGGGAGCACAACCACGTGAAACAGGCCTGCGAGGAGCTAAGGGGGCTGCATGACGACGACCAAAGAGAGGTGGCTGACATGAGGATGCTGCACCAGCAGGTACCTGTGGCCTGTCGCATCTACATTCATGCTTTCTCTGCTACGAATGAGAACACACATATATATGTTCATAAACGGACGCATACTGTCTGCACACACTGTAGCACTCGCACACTCACTTCCATCTCCAACTGCCCTAGAAATTCAATCACTTAGTACTTGACATTTGAGACAGAAATCAATGAATTTCTCTCTCGGTGACCATTACTCCAGAGACGATGACATCATTCAGAGAAATGGGGTCAGACAAGCTTGTCCTCGCATATCTCCATCGATCAAAACATTCTTTCGTATTAGACAAATGAGTCAGCATGCGTCTTTTACTGTTTCTCCATCTGACATATTTTCTGACAGCAGTCAGAAGGTCAGCTCATTAAATGTTTGCAGTACCTTACGTGGCCAAAGGGAATGTCTACTACATGGACTTTCTGGAGAAAATCAATAGACATAAAGACGGGCAGCAAGTCACGCTGCACTATTTGGGTATATTTTTCATAACATAAATTAGGATTTCTTGTACTGTAATATTATGGGAGGATAGATGTGTGGTCATTACATTTCACTGATTTTGTTTAATGAGCTATCAAAATCTGTGGAGCGGGACAGAAGTACAAGCACTTTTCACTTCCTGATGTATCATGTGCTATTGCTCTTGTGTGACCATGGTTACATTCAAATTATCTTGCATAATTATATAGATTGCTTCCTGTTTCTTGGAATATCTTTTTGTTTGTTAGATTTTTCTCTATTCTTTGAACTTGTTTGGCCCACACACAAGTTCAAATGACAGCTTTCACAACAAACTAAACAAACAGGAACCAAACAGGCAAATGCACCACCGTTTGTTTGACCTGCACCCAACAGGTTAGGTGTGAAAGCACTATTTGTGTTAAATCTTAACAAGGAAGCTTTTCTCTTATTTCTTTTAATATTTTTATCCAGAGCACCAAGAAACCTGAAAACAAAAGCACCAGTGAAGCATTGCCATTTCTGTGTGTGTGTGTTCATCCATAACAATAAAGCCTACTTTTCTGTGCCTGACACTGTTAACTTGTATTCAAGGCTTAATTCTTTACATTAAAGCTACCCTGAATTATAGATGTAAATGGATTTGAATAAGGCAATCGTTATTTGTCATTTAAATGCACAAAGTACCATTGTACCTTTTTAATTCAGTGAGGCACCTGGATGATGTCATTTCCAGGTGATGAGAGAGGGGTCATCTGATGTCCTCAACAAGCTGTATGACACAGCTGTGGACAAGTTGGAGGCCGTGAAGAGCGACTATGAGGCTCTGAGGAAGCGTTACAACGAGAAGACGGCCGGTCACAATGCAGACCTGAGTCGTCTCGACCAGGCAGAGGAGGAGAACCACCGGCTGCAGAAACAGCTGGACATGCTGCTGAAGCAGAGAGATGCTGCCATCCATTATCAGCAGCAGTACTCCTCATCGATGAGAAGGTAAAGCTGGAAATATCTCAGACACAATAAACCAGCAACATAAGAATGCTCACACACTCGGCAATGCTCAAATGTCTAATGGTTAACGGCAGAGACGGCAAACTTTGCTTCAAACTCAATGCCAGAGTTTAATGCCAAGGTCAAATCTGCACAGTCCTTAAAACATTCTTAATCCAAGGCAGATGAAGTTTTGCAGATGAAGCTTCCCCATTCTCACTTTTCCTGTATGATGCTGAGACTGTGAGCTTGCTGTTTTTGACTATTTCTATTGGCCATGTTTTTTTTGTTTTTTTTTAGCACCACCCAAGAAAATATTAATCTGCAAAGGGTGACAATTTCTAAAAAGGCATAAAACCCAAATTCTTCCTTATGTGATGCAGGTTTGACAACACACAGCAAGAACTGTCCAAGGCTGCAGCCCAGAACAAGGAGCTGCAGCGAGAGATGGAGCGGCTGCAGTCTGAGGCAACGCGGCTGAAGACCCAGCAGCTCAAGGCGGCGAAAGACTGTGAAAAATACAGGGAGGAGCGGGACTCTGTGATCAATGAGTACCGCCTGATCATGAGCGAGCGGGATCAGGTGATCAAAGAGGTGGACAGGCTTCAGACCGGGCTGGAGGTGGCAGAGGCGAAGATGAAGAACACTTCTTCAGAGAGACGGGTGGCCAACGAGGAGCTGGAGGCTCTGCGGCAGGTAACCGCTGAGTGAAGGGCTCCTTTAGGCCCATACTAAGATTTAAATCCGGTTAAACATTTTATATTAAGGACAGAGAGAACAGTTAAGGTTTGGATCATCGACTAAAATTTACATGGCTACTTTTCATGCTGTGTGCTGTTAACCTGTTGATGAAGAATGACTTATTGAATATTATCTGTGTTCCAAATGTATCAACTGTGGTTAAGCTGGTTAAAGCTCCTGTCATCATTCATTTTGGCATCACCCAGAACGTATTCAGCCTGCCCAAACAGTATACAGGTGTCATCATTGGTAAGGCTACAGTTCAGGATGAGTCCCCTTGCCAATAAAGAAAACCCAAAACAGACAACAGAAATTGATGGCTATTTAAAGAAAAGAGAGAATCCTCAGTTCTGCACTTAATAGGACGTTTGGGTTCATGGCACCTTTTCTTCTATGAGATAAGATTTTATTGATCCCCAAGGGGAAATTCCAGCCTCACAGCTGTACAAGAAACAGGCCAAAGATGTAGGTACAGATAAGTAGAAGAAACCATACAAAGTTCTGAGTATTTACTCACTTTAGCTCTCGATGGTTTTGTGTGATGTGAAGGAGCTGGCCTCAGCACTGGTGGACAGGGACCGGGCCATCTGCGAAAAGAACGAGCTGCTGGAGAAATACTGCCACGAGGTGAAGGACAAGGCCGAGCTCCAGAAGGAGCTGAGCCAGGCCTGCAAGGACATTGAGACGGTGTGGGAAGAGAGGGACGTGGCCCGCAAGGAGAGGACAGAGGCCATCATCCAGAGGGACCAGCTGTTGCGAGAGTATTACCAGGCCAGACAGGTAGCCAGACGTGCAGGAGATTTATTGTGACAAGTGGAGGGATTGATTTATTCCTCTGACAATAATCCCTTCATCCCATCTCATACAGTAGTAGTAAATGTTTTTTTCAGCAGCTGGCAGGTTTCCACACATTGATTTTGTTGAGAAACATGTGTGTCACCCATCACACTACGTTTCAGTGTGATTGTCAGATTAATTGCAATGAAAGTGCTGAGATTCCTGCATTAGGAAATTACTAGCCATTACAGTGAAAATGCTCTCCGACTGCACGAGAACACTGCATTGCATCAGAAACTGATAATTAAGCCAAACAAGAGTACAGTAAAGTCTAATGGAATTAATTTAGCTATAGACTTAATTAATGCCTTAACTACACTTGGCAGTTATTTAGAGCGGGAGAGACAGAGAGCATGTGCTGCAGATATACTAGTGACTCTGTGAGACGTACACTTAAAATACTATATCTGACCCACTTCAAACCGACTACCTAATCCAATCTATGACTGTTACGCCTCAAACTACATTTGCAAGACATCCTGGGCAGAAGTTGCTTTTTAGGTTGCAGCAATTTCTTTTAGGTGTTTATGGTTAAACATAGAACAATAAGTTGATTGTTTTAATCTTTTTTTTTTTTTTTTTTTCAGTTTTCTTCTTCTGAAAAATTGCAGACTAAGTTTACCATGTACGGAACTGAATTTAGCCTTCGGACTGTGTGGATTTGTTGCTACAAAACTAAAAACCTATCCTGGAAGTCTAGTTTAAGCAACACATCAGCAGGTTTGAAGGCTTAGCTCCCACCAAAACACTGCACAGTGGCTGATGATACCATAGGACAAGGATTTTACTCTCTACCAGTTAAGGTTAAAATAAATATGACACCCTACATTTCATAAAGGCATGCAGCAGGAATGTGTTTTTGCATGTATTTGATTGTGACGAGTTGCTGGATGACGTTGGACTGCGTTGCAACAAAAGTTGTGAACTCTTAACTTAGTTTTTTTTTTTTTGTGCATCAGAACCCCTGCTGAGCCAGTTCTGTTGACTCATTAAAATTAATTAAGACACTGCCTTTTTGCAAAAGCACCTTGCAGTGCACATCTTTTGTCCAGTCCTATATTGACCTTCATCACCTTACATTTCCTTACAACTCCTCCAGAAACAGGACTCTGCCACTCTGGACATGGAACGAGCCAACAAGGAGATTGAGGTTCTGAGGAAGCAGTACGAGGCAATCTCTCAGGAGCTGAAGGAGACCCTGCAAGAGGCCGAGGTAGCCAAGTGTCGACGAGACTGGGCCTTTCAGGAGAGGGACAAGATAGTGGCGGAGAGGGAGAGCATACGGTAAGGAGTGGCTTCAGAAGACATCTGTTTGTAATGTGGAAATATGTTATATTTACGTTGCATGTTGGTGAAGAGAAACTTGGACAAAACTACATTTGTTTACATTTTGTCTGTCTGTCAGAACGCTGTGTGACAACCTGAGGCGAGAGAGGGACAGAGCTGTGAGTGATCTGGCAGATGCTCTGAGGAATCTGGATGACACAAGGAAACAAAAGAACGATGCTGTGCGGGAACTCAAAGAACTAAAGTGAGTCATTCCTCCCCATTTTTGTTTTTTCTTTAACTTCTTGCCAGGCTTGTGCTATCTTCTGCTTTTTTTATTTTTAAAATCTAAAACTTGAATGTTATTCACCAAATTTCTATTTGTGCCAGAGTCTGTGCTCCTCTTTCAGAATATACCAGATCTTTTGTGCCACCAAGTGGAGGAATAGTGTCACTGTCTGAGCAGAGTTCAGATTACTTCTAAATCTGAATGTACTTATTTAAGAGCTGCACATTTTATGTTTCCTGCAGAGAAAAGATGGAGGACCAGTTAGAAAAGGAAGCAAGGTTTCGTCAGCTAATGGCTCACAGCTCGCACGATTCAGCCATCGACACGGACTCGATGGAGTGGGAGACAGAAGTTGTAGAATTTGAGAAGCACAGAGTAAGAACCACTGCAAGTCTTGTTATTTTCTTAGACAGTAAATTAACTTTAACTGGGGCAAATTTGAACTGACTATCAAACTGAACTAAATTAATATATGTTTTCTTATTCAGGACATGGATTTGAAAGCACTTGGTTTTGATATTGCTGAAGGGGTAAATGATCCGTATTTACCAGGAGATTGTGGCATATTTGTCAGTAAAGTGGATAAAGGAAGTATTGCTGAAGGAAGATTAAGGTAACTGTCTCACTGCTTTGCCAATACATCACATTTCATTAGCAATTGGTATAATTTAAAAAGTACAATACCAGTGTCACTAAAACACCTGTGTTTCAATACCAAAGCAATAATCTTTTCAATACTTTTTTCTGGTGAAAATAAACATGCTTTAGTCCGCTTTATTTATTTATTTATTTTTTTACGAACTGCTCAATGCAGTGTGTTAACCTAAATGAAATATTGTCTAAAATTTTGAAGTTTCTGATTAAACAGACCTAAGAACCTGATGCCACTTTTGATACTTGAAACTTTTTGATGCTTGATACTTCAGGCACATTTTGGTCAGTACTCAAAGAAGCATTGAGAGTCTATGTCCAATCCTACATTTTATTTTTGTCCACCGCTCTGTTCTCTCTATGCAGGGTGAACGATTGGTTGTTGAAAATTAATGATGTGGACCTGACCAATAAAGACAGGAAGCAGGTGATCAAAGCGGTGCTGAGTGGTGAGGGAGTGATCAATATGGTAGTTCGCAGAAGGAAGTCACTCGGTGGACGGATCATCACTCCGATCCAGATAAACCTGGCTGGACACAAAGGTTAGCTTCAAGCTTCAATTAGAAATACATTTTACCTTTTTAAAATGCTGCTGTTAACATGCATGTAATGATGCTCCAGTACACCAAGAATAGTAGTTATCAATGTTATTAAGTACTGCAAATATAATTAAGATTTTTATTGCTGTGTATTTCATGTTTTTATGTTAGATTTTTATGAAAGAAATGGTTAACATGATATGTGATATGATTTCTGATTCTTTTTCTGTCTTACTTAGACAGTGGCATAGGTCTGGAAAGTGGAGTGTTTGTTGCCACTTTGGCTCCAGGCAGTCCAGCTGCCAGAGACTACGCTCTTACTGTTGGGGATAGACTGTTAGCTGTGAGTATGCTGCCCAAAAACCTGTTTAGGTTTCATGACAAGAGACATGCATATTTAATACAAGGCCACTATAGAGCATGGACGTGCCTCTAGTGCCATCTACTGACCACAGGCATGTTGTGTTTAATCAAGGAACACACTGGAGCTTGGTCTCAAATATACACTATGTACTAACACTATATACTTGTATTCATAGTATACAGTTTTGGTAGTTGGTCCGTTTTATACTATCAGGAAAAAATACAACGTATGTCAATGACTGTCAATGAATGGCAGCCCATCTAAAGCACCGACTAGCTTCTTCTAGTGTTAAATTTGGAAAAAGAAAAATGTTTGTCTATGACTTTAGTGTTTTCCTCCATCTCCTGCACGCATTGCATTTTAGTGTCCATCAACAGCACACTCATAAATCAAGCAGATCTACTCTGCATGCTGTCATTTTTGAGAATACTTAGACAGAGAATTTACAGACTTTTTGGTGAACTTTGTAGTTCCCACACACACACATGCACGAGGAAATGCATATTATATTATTATAGTCATGTACATTATGTTGTCTTTGGAGGCAGGTTGTGACAGCTGGAGGTTTTCTGACCTTGTGTTTTTGTCCACTACAGATCAATGGAATTACACTTGATAACAAGTCGCTCTCTGAATGTGAGTCTCTGCTGAGGAGCTGCTGCGATTCTCTCAGCATCTCCCTCATGAAGGTGAAGTCCTCAGACCTACAACACACCACAGAAACTGCCACTGATGTAATCCAAGGCAATATGACATAGCTCCAACTAAATAAGCCCCCTTAGAACTACATGTAGAAGATGAATTTACAGCGGTTGTGGGTATGGGCTCCAATTTTGTAAAACACCCTATATTATGTTTTAAAAACAAAGGTACATTTTACTGGTGAAAAGTCTAAGAACCTCTAATGTGAGATATCTTTTATAGCTTTTGTCTCACAAACATCACTTTGGGGTCACTCTACAAGTCATTGAGGTTTTGTTAACAAACATGATCCTCATATGCTATAATTTCTTGTTGCTTAAATAAGTATAGTAAAGTAAGTATTTATTTACCTCCCTTCCTTGACAGTTCCTCCCACAGAGCTGTTCCGGCCAAAGTTTATTTGAAAGTTTGAGAGACTCAGAAAAGATCTCCCGGCTCCAGTGTGAGATCCACACCAGGAACTGCAGGAACTCCAAGCACAACTGCTCCAAACACAACTGCTCTACACAAACAGACATTTGCAGCTGTGACCTGGGTGATCGAGGGGACGACGCGTGCAAGGATACAGGTGACTCTCTGGACAGCAGCAGCATCGGCGATGCTCACTGCCACCACAAACCTTTTTCCAACCGCTCCCTACACTCCCGCTCCCTTTCCACCTCCCACAGTCCCTTAGAGCCCCACCCAGACTTCTGCTACAGGAGGCAGGAGCTCCACAATCGCCCCTTCACCTTCACCCCAGTGCTCTCTGACTGCAGTTCGCCTCAAACCGCTGTGGACCAAGTGCAGAGCTCCCCAGCAAAGCCCGGGGGCACGTGGCCTAAAGTCATAGTAGGAGTTTCTATTCCCGAGTGTGCCCAGCTTTCCATCTACAAAAAAGCTAAACAGAGGAAGTCCATCTTTGAAGTGAATGCTTTCAGGAGACCCGAGGCACCCCCAAAATTGGACTACATGTCTATTTCTCAGTTGCCCAAGCACTCGCCGCAGAGCTCGATATCTGAATCCGCTCAGACCCCTCCCACCCCACCAGCCAGGAGCGACTCGTTCAGGTTCAAACATCGGCAGCAGAACAGCTCGGCATCTGACTCCACCATCACCACTGGCACTCCCCCGGCCTCACCTGCCCAAGCCACGAGTCCACAGGATGAGGAAGAGGCGGGGAACTCGCTCTATTACACCAATGCTCCTCCAGGAGAGACCAAGAGCAGCTCCAAGAAACCTGCTGAGGAGGAGGGGAGTCGACGCAGGGCAGAGGAGCGGGGAAAGAGGAGGTATCGGCCTAAATCAGCACCGGCACTGCGGCGAAATGTGACTCCATTACACATGCCTGTTCCCATGCAGGTAACTGAGATACTGTCTTCTCTGATCTGGCATTCTTGTTGATGTGTGCGTTTTCTACATTTTGTCAGTTGCAGCCGTAGTGTTATTTGCTAATTGCTTCTTGCAGGTGCAGAGTTTGTCTAATGACGAGCACTCCCCAGAGCCAATGGACTTGTTGCGCTTCTCTCCTATGCGAACGAATCGGTACAGCATGCCCTTTGCACCCCCCAGCTACAACAGCATCGCAGCGCGTAAGTCCGCTAAACAACTTTGCCTGTTCTGCGAATATTGTTATTGTGTTGCATCTGCTACGATGTCTGATCTGGTTCTGTGTATTTCTCCAGACCCAGCACAGCGAGGCTTAGCCCCGTGTCCTGCTGTGACGGCTGTGATGAGGAACCCAGTCTACACCGCCTGGAGCCATGAGATCCAGACCAACAACTGTCCTCCAGCTCCCAGCTCAGGCGTCCACCCACATTCACACACAAGGTGTTAACATCTGCCAGCGTTCATTTTCCAGACTCTTTCTATTTCTTTTGTTCACACTAATCTGCCTTTTTCACTGCAGACATTTTGACTTGTCATAATAGGAAAAGCACAGGTGTTACTAATAACATTAACATTATTCAAATGTTTTCTGTAAGCCATGACAGTGATCCAGCAGGCACAATACCAGGACCCTGAAACTGAAGCTGTAAAATGGAATTAAGCCATCATTAATTTTATTATTTACAACTGTGCTGTTCTACTGTGATATCAAAATATCTTCAGAAACATCTGATATTTGATTAATCGTCTTCATCAAGCTTCTCAAATGTGAGGTTTGCTGCCGTTCTCTGTTTAATATGTAAATCAAATATTTTTGGGTTTTGGACTGTTGGTTTAACATTTGAGGGCGTGACCTTTGGCTCTGGGAACTTGTGGGCATTTTTTCTTTTTTGACATTTTATAGATTTAACGACTCCTGTTTTGTTTTTTGATGAATTCATGATGAAAGTAGTCATTTGTTGCAGTCCTAGTATTATTTGTTCACATTCAACATTAATTTAATAAATCCTTAATGGTGCATTTATTTTACAATAAGCAGTTTGCCCAGCCCCATATCTCATGAACAGATGGCATGTAGCAAATTCTATCTTGCTCTGGGTTGAATAATTGACCGTTAGGGGACTTACTGAGGCCTTTCTCTCCACTTTTAGCCCCCAGCATCAAGGTCACCTCAGTCTGGACCTCAGCCACAAGTGCACTGGAGACTTGACTGAGACGAGCTGCAGCCAAGCACCACACAGCACCAACTCCCTGCCCTCCAGCGCCAGACTGGGTGAATCATAACTTGTATAATATGTCCTGTAAATGAGCGGGTTTATATTCTCATGTTTAAAGGGTCAGTTCAGGCCGTATTAGGCCACTACTTGCATAACACACCCAAATCTACAACAAAAGGTGTTGGCAGTCAAGTTGCATTGTGGTTAATGTAGGCACCAAGTTTTGAATGCGTGGAATGAAAATGACCATCTCTAATTCTGATGCATCAATTTTGATTTACAGTATATTCAGCTGTTGGATGTTATTCTCACTAAAGTCCGAATAAATTACACTATTACATTTTTATGAAATATAAGATCAACCATAAGTGAAAAAGGAAGCATAATTACCGTAAAACACACAGCAAAGGCCGGCTCATTTAATGAGTTTTTAGCAACTAAATGAGCCATGAGATGCATCACACTCTGTCTGACTCGGCTCAGGAGATGACAGTGACTGATCGGCCACATTTGCATTGTAGTAATTCATCAGAAATGTGTATCACAATGTCAGGAAAACAGATTACAAACCTTCACTAAGCAGTATCCTGGGGGGAAACCCTGTATCTGAATGGCTTGATAACTATAGTGGCTAGTGAGAAAATGTATATTTTCTTTGTAATTTTCAGTGAACTGACCCTATTTAATAAATGTCCTCTGTTTGTTGTCTTTAGGCGCCGCTTTACAGTTTAGAGCAGAACGCATTAAGATCCCTCCAGCTCGTTATCCCCGCCCTACTGGATCTGACAGAGGTACGGTTGAGTTTGGCAGCTATCTCGTCTGATAACGTATCGTAACGGCAAGTCTGAATTCATACCTTTCTCCTCCAGGCTCCCTCTCGCATTCGGAGTGCAGCAGCCCGACACCTCCAATGTCCCCTGTCAACCTGGAGACATCGTCTTTCACCAGCAGCCAATCACAGAGCTCCATTTCCACCCATCCCAGGATATCAGTCAGCCCTGCTCCAGTTGGTGACAGGCGGAAAGATGGGTAGGCCAGCCCCTCGTCTGTGTCATTATGCTGCCATCATTCAGCAGAACATGACGTGCTTTCCACCATTTGTCTGTATTTCTGTCTGCTTCATTGTGATTAAGTGCTTGTAAAGCTGTAAACAAGCCTCCATCTCGTATCATTAGAACCGACTCCCCATCTGTCATTTTATTCTCATTTCTTTCCTCTCCGCTGCCATTCATTTTAACCGGAAATCTTTCTCTCCTGCTATGGGTGGTCACTGTCCTTCTCTCCCTCTCTCATCGCCTTCTCAGATCGGTCTCTTATTACACTTCCTCTGTCAGACTTCCAATGGCAGTTAAGCCCAAGTTCCTCTCTTTAAGAAGCTTGAGGTTTGTCCTGTGCTGATTGTAGCACATATTGTATCTGCACAACCTGCATAAGCAAATATCGCAACACCTTCGGATTACACACTAGATGTTATATTATAGCCATGCTTAGCAGCAGTAGTGCTAGATTTGTTTGAATGTTTCCTAGCCCTAATAAAAAAAAAAGCTAATGGATGTGTATCTCTTTAAGTCATCAATTTTTATTTGCTTGTTTATTCATAATGCTGTTGAATTTTGTATGATTGCATGACTTTGAGTTGGTTTCTGAAATGCACTTGGCACGTCCCACACAGCTCACATATCTTAATGGTTGAAAAAGTTTTATCCTCGAAGGATTGCAATGCATCTTTGGTTTACAGAAATTCTCTGAAGCAAATCAGAGCACAAAGAGTGAAATTACATTTAAACATCCGATTGCAGGCCAACTGCTTCTCCGTTGATTTTTATGTTTAGTTTATCATTCTGAGTCGCATGTTGCATCCTGCCAGCAGTCTTCTTGGACAAATGACAAATGTCAGCACATTACGGTTGTACAAAATGTTCCTCCTTTTACCCTGAAGGCCATACTTGGAGGAGCCACGTAATGTGACAGTACAGAAAGGAGCAGAACCACTGGGGATCTCCATTGTGAGTGGAGAGAACGGGGGAGTATTTGTGTCCAAAGTGACAGCAGGCAGCATCGCACACCAAGCTCGTTTAGAATACGGAGACCAACTCCTTGAGGTACAACAGCCTCCGCACTTTAACTAAATATCTAGCTGTGGTTTGTTTCTTCCTGTTTCTAATGAATCACTGCCATTTCCAGTTTAACGGAATCAACCTTCGCAACGCCAACGAGCAGCAGGCACGGCTGGTGATCGGGCAGCAATGTGACACGGTCACCATTTTGGCTCAGTATAATCCTCACATGTTTCAGCTGGGCAACCACTCTCGTTCTGGGTAAGAAGGAGAGGCGGAAAGAACACCACAACAATAACTTGCACAGATCGGTTTCATGAATTTCAGGTCATCAAATTAAACCATTCTGGCAAGAAAAGTCTGTCAGCACAGTGCCAGGGAAAGATGTTTTCAGTATAATGTGAGAAAATGAGTGGAATGGTTTGCTACTCTACATACAGTTAATGCCTGAACACATGACACTGTGCTCATAGCAAACACAAATGCAAACATGAGAAATGCAAACACTAAACATAGAATATTTCAAAAGAACAGTTTGCTCAATTCTTTTCTGTCATTTTAACTGCTGTCTTTTTTTTAAGATTGAGATTATTTCTGAAGCTCAATTAATACCTTTTTTTGTTTTAAGTAATTTAGCGAAGATTTTGACTCAACTCCTGATGTCCTTAGTTCTCGTATGGAGTCCATCAGCAACCAGCCGACTCCCCAGGACAGTGGAGCCACCACCCCGGGGAATCGCTCCCCCGTCGATACACTGAGGGAGCAGGAAGAGGGCACCATGACGCCGCCGTCCAAACAGACGACTCCTGCCACCAGCCCCCAGAGCTCCTTCAGGTAGGACTGGAACATATTTCTGTTATCACAGATACTGCTATTTTTATGTTTAGTGTCGTTTCATATTCTGTGACATGACAATCCTGTTTGATGACTAGTGATAGTTGGCTATGATAAAACTAAATTGTCAACAAAAATGAACTCGGTAGGCATTGTAGTCGGAGCTTGACTAACGTTTTTTTTTTTTTTCTCAGAATTCCTGGTTCAAGCGCGCTGCGGGCTGCAGAGCCTCGGCTGGTGAGGCTGAAGAGGATCCAGGTGGAGCTGGGAGTTCAGATCTGTGGCGGAAACCTGTATGGCATCTTTGTGGAGAGTCTGGATGACGACAGCCCTGCTAAGAGTCCTGATGGCCTACTGCCTGGAGACCTGATACTGGAGGTACCTGCGGTGTTTAGAAATCTCTTTATTTGACCAAGAACGTCAGGTGCAGTTGGTGCTAACACATTATTAGACACAAGCTGGGGAAAAATGACCTCTGCATGCCGTATATTTGTACAGTACCTCTCGAAATTTGAAACACCATGGTATGTGATGTCGTTGAATGAGCATACCCCCTTGCTGATGATTTGTTTGTCTGCGCTACCACTGAGCCAATCGTGTCCTCTTCTTCCTCTTTCTAAAACACACTGGTGACTAAGGAAGCTCTCACAATTTCATGATGAGAAGAAAATGTCAAGTACAAAATGCAAATGCCATTATTGAAAGTGTAATTGATGTTTTCAAACAGTACAATGGCATCAGCATGAAGAACAAAACAAAAGAAGACGCTTACCTGGAAATGTTGAAATCGGCAGAAACAATCACATTCAAGGTCCAGAACTGCGTGGAGAACCTTTCTGTGATCAAAGAGTCCCGTGGAGATGGATTTTACATAAGGTACGCTAACTGATCTATCAAACAAAGTTTCAACTTCAGTTGTTTTGTAGCATGCGATTAAGTCATCAGAACATGAAAACATAAGACTGGCAATTATGCAAATCAAAAAACAGTTACTGTATAAGACATGCCATCATAGCTACAACCTCAGTAACATGATGTTTAAGAGGCCTAACAAAACTAGCGTAAAGGAATTTTCAGTCAACGTTTTGATGATTTTGTGTTTTTGTTCAAGATTGAATCTATGAAAGGGTTGAATCTTGAACAGAATCTGTTTTATGGCCTCTTTAATTTCATAACATTCTGTGAAGTCTCTCAGTCTGTTATGACCTTGTTCAAAGGTCAGAGGAATGTATTCATCATAACGGCTTCATTGTTCATCTTTTGCCAGAGCACTTTATGAGAGGGTGGCAGAGGTCGAGCAGGAACTGAGCTTTAACAAAGATGACATCCTGTATGTTGAAGATACGCTGCCAAATGGCAATTTTGGCTACTGGATGGCCTGGCAACTTGACGAGAATGCACAGAAGCTGGGAAAAGGGCAGATTCCAAGTAAATACATGTAAGTCCAGCTATTAGACGATCTGAAGCACTTCCATATTCATGAAGCGTAGATGTTTAAGAACGGGAGTATGATTACAGTTGAGAGCATGTGGATTTGCTGATATGTCTCTATCAGGATTGACCAGGAGTTCTACCGGAGACACAGCATGGCCGATATGAAAGACGATAACGGCACCAACAAGACCCTGTCTGCTGCTGCACGGAGATCCTTCTTCCGCCGGAGGCTGAAGCACAAACGCAGTGGATCCAAGGATGGGAAGGATCTGATGGCTCTGGATGCCATAAGCACAGATTCTTTACCCATCGCAGAGGGTGAGAAATCATCTACTGAGGCAGCGTTATCAGAAATGCACAAGACAAGCAACATAATTAGTTAAAGAGAATGGCGGATACTAGAGTGAGTTTTGTCACAGGATTGGAGGAAGAAGTTCATTTAATGACCACAGTGTCCTGCTTTCAATTTGTTTTTGTATTAATTTGCAGGAAGGTATACTGCAGTTTCCAAAATAAAGGCACTCATTGTAATGAACAGTCAAATTTGGTTTTGTTGCAAATGTTGTATCACACATCTTGAGAGGAAAATAAAGAAAGGAGGGAGAGAGAGAATTTAAAAACTAAAATCTTAATATGCAAAGTAACAAGTGGTTGCCAGACAAATGTAGCGGAAAGCAATAACGATATTTGTACCTGAAGTAATAATATAAAAGTCAAAACTCAAAGTCCACCTGTGTGTCTCAGTGTAAGAGCATCAACACCCTCAAGTTTCAAGAAAGAGCCAGGCATGTCAGGCAGGTATGAAAGTGTGGTTATGAAGCAGGGTGGTGCTATAAAAAGCATGCTGGCTCTACAGAACCTTTCCCAGGATACCTGAATTCATAACTGTGCTTATGTGGCAGCTGTATCTCTACGCAGACTCATGTATTTTGGAATAACTTGTATTTCTAAATTTCCTGCTCAGACGGCGTGAGCCTCATGTACCAGCGGGTTCAGAGGGTGGAGTGCTCTTCCCTCAGACCAGTGCTGATCTTGGGTCCATTAGTGGAGGCCAGTAAGGACATGTTGGTGAAGGAGTCTCCTTCCATGTTCTGTCGCTGTCTGCCTGGTGAGCTTGTACACACAGAAACCAGCCTTTTTATTTATTCATGAAGGATTTATCCACCAGGTTGCTATCACTGGTGTCATACTGAGAGCTACTTATTTGAAGGATTAAAGATTAGATTATGAAAAAAATAATGAAATAAATTAATGTCACAAGCGGAGAGAACTGAATCAGTGTGAATTGTTTTTTACTTGCAGAGATTATGAAGGCATCTCAGCAGGCAATAGAGCGGGGAGTCAAGGACTGTGTGTTCATCGACTACAAACGGAGAAGCGGCCATTTTGATGTGACAACTGTTGCATCAATAAAAGAGATCACAGAGAAGGTAAATTAATCTCACTGAGGATTATACTCCACACCATGGCTATCAATGTGGCATCTGTGGACAAGACAGCAATTGTCTTTGTGTTTTTTATCTGCCAACTTTGTTCACCATCTTTATAACCTTAGGGTGATGTAGTATTTGTCTATAATTGAAGATAATATAATGATAATGCAATATGGCTGAATTGCCAGTTTGATATGATTTGTCCAAAATTGGAGTCAGCTGTGTGACCCTATCACACAACCTGCTGGAATTTATGCTCCTGACCTTCAACAAATCCAAAATGCAGTGAAAAACATCGACTTTATGTTGGATGTAAATTTTGTATGAGAAACAAATATTAGTCATTTGGCATATTTTTTCTTTTTTGCAACATTGTGCTTTGAGCCATCCCCCATTTCTCATGCAGTCTTTTGCTGTCATTTTCTCTCATAGGACTGTCACTGTTTACTTGACATTGCCCCTCACGCCATCGAACGTCTTCACAGCGTTCACATCTACCCAATCGTCATATTCATTCGCTACAAAAATGCCAAGCAGATAAAGTGAGTAAATCCCACGGCTTTTTTTTTTTTTTTTAAAAAGATATCTTTTTGGTATGTTGCCTGAAAACATGTCACGTGAATGTCAAGCGTGCTTTGTGTTTTGGTGCCACTGCTGTTTACCCAACTTCACTTCAAGCTCAGATCCTTCAACAACATGCTGAGCAAGTCATTCATCCAAGACTTTTGGTTCTGGAGGCTGTTTATGAGAATATAATGTTTAGAAAATATGGTGTTTCAGAAAGTTGGGGCCAAAGTCGTATCAAAATATGGAATATGAATACACACAGGTCCTCAATATACACTGTGGTGTCTGTAGCATTTCATTTTTTGTTCTTATTTTGCAGTTAATTGATTGGACAAAAAAAAAAATCAATCTCAATCAATCAAAATAGTAACAGTTACACAAATATGTAGAAGATTATTTGGCAAAAAAAATCTTGAAATGCTTTTCCCAGTCAGGACGATGTTTTAGTCGAGATGACGGATATTAGAATGACTCGGCTTACGCATTTCTCCAAATAAACATCCTTTTGTTGATGCAAGTTCTCCTTCCAGGAAATATAATTTTTGATTACTCTCTGTTAATCTCAGGAAATTGACATCTGAAGATGTCTTGCTGCTTTCATAATCCCATTCATCCTGCAGACACAACAAAAACGAATTGATTGACCTGATTTGATCAGTGTCATTAGTTCAGAAACCACAGCAGGCTCTCTTCCATCACCTGCCGTGGGTTTGATAGGATGATTGTGGATATTTCAAAGATCCATCTGCTTTTCCATTTCTAATCTTATGGAAAGATTAAATCTGCTGAACCCTCAGCATGGTACTTTATGCACGCGCACAAATAAAGACGCTCTCAGGTCTGGCAGAAACGGGCTTTCTCGGCCACACACGTACACGCCCATGTCCACAAATCTATGAAGCGGTGCAGCAGGCAAACATGGTGGATTGATTCCTGCTAAGCCTCGGCTGTCATCAGCTGAGTGCCAGCTGTCCAGGGAGAGCTTGCAGGGCCAGTGGCTCCGCTTCGTGGCGTGGGTGTCTAAAGCACCCGCTGACCCCACCCACCACAGCGCCACATACACAAACGCACCTCCCACTGCCTGGCTGCCGCAGCTCAAGCTTTTTCATGTTTTGTTTTTTTTCTTCATCCTTTTGGGAGGCACCAGCAGACCAATATGTTGTCTGCATACTGAGTGCCAGGGAGAGATGGGAGTATGATTCTAGGTTAGGTCAGGGGCTCCCAGTGGATGAGGACTGAGGACTGAGTATTCACGTGACTACTTCTTAAGACTGCAGATATGGAGTGAACCAGTGGGCTGGAAGGGTTTGCAGTGGAGAGATCTTGGAAAAAGCTCCGTAGGTGTTTGTCTGTTAGGCTTACGATACAATTGAGACTTTGCTGTACTGTACATATATGTATTAAAATGTCCCTTTTTTAATTCAGTATCTATGGTTGATTTAGTCCATTATGGGCGATGTTACAACTCATGAGTAGGATTTCTCAATGGATTTACAGGATCTTTGCTTCCATATGATTAAATTGTTTAACTTAATTTTCAGATATTTATTTCACTGGAGCCAAAAACAGATATCCCCATCTTCTTCTCAACAGAATTTCCAGAAAATGTACTTTTATTTATTTATATGCATAAGATCATCAGTATTGTGATGCATATACCAACAATAGCAAATTGTACGCATATCACCCTCTCCTAGTACTGGAGTATGCAGTGATATCCTACAGATGCACTTTGCAGTTGTTGCAGTGCAAATGTTATCATCATCATCATCATCATCCAGTCAGGTCAGAATAAATAAAGTGGTGTTTAGAACAGACAAATCAGATCTTCAAAGGAAAGGTGCTAGGGGCTTAGGCTTGTGGTGTGATTGGAATTTTAGGTAGACTTGTTGAAGTCTAGCGTACTAAAATACAAACGATGTCAAGAAAGGAGAGTTTGTAGGAATGAGTAGAGCAAACAGCTTTAAAGCGATACACCTACTGGGAAATCACTTTGAATGACGTTTGAACATTCGGTGTAACCTCACAATCTGATCTGAATAATCTATTTTCAAAAGATGATTTTGATGATGGTTTTGACAAACCTTTGACTCCTTCCACACTGTGGTATTGCACCATATTATTAATATCTGGGTGTGGAGTGAGCTTTAGGATGCTGACAGCTGCTGATGTTGTCTCTTCAGAGAGCAGAAGGACCCTTTGTACCTGCGGGATAAACTCTCTCAGAAACATTCCAAGGAGCAGTATGACGCGGCACAGAAAACAGAGCAGGAATACAGCCGCTTCTTCACAGGTTGGTGGAAATGACTCTGATGTACTAAACATAGCATGGATGCAGGAATTAATACTACAATTATTTTGAGCTTTATAGCGACATCTACAGGTTCCTGTAAATGTACTGAATGAGGTACTAAATGTGTATATGATGAATAATTTGAGTGTCATTGCAGGGCTGAATACCAGTGTGTAAATTAAAGGGTCAGTTCACCTAAATCACAATAAAGCATTGAAAATATTTGAAAAAAACAAAGCAGCAAAGTCTCATTGAGTAATCCAGGCCCTCACTGTGGACTGTTCTCAGTGATTTGATTACTACACAAACGTTACTACACAACATTTATTGCATATCTTTGGATATACAATTTCCTGCTGTGACTTGGTCATGAGACATGTCAGACTACAACTTTTTAAACGGTTATTATCTTTCAGTCTTTCACAACCCGATGCTTCATATCCCCACGGGACATTTTTTGTCTGATATCATAATGTTGTTTAAGAAACCTTTAAACACTACAAATAAGAATAAAATACAACTCCACTGTATTGGGGTAGTGAAAAAAATCTCAGTAGTTTCTATCTCCAAAATAAAACGAAACATTAACGGATATCAGCTCGGGTAAGTGGTATTTGGGTGAACTGAATCTTTTTAAGGAGTCTGTTACATAGCAAGGGTCTTTTTTCTTTCTTTCTTTTTTCTTTTTACCAAAAATACACAAATAAAATAAGACCCACCTAGCAAGCCTTACTTACAATGTATGTAATATTTTAATATGATCTAGTTTAACCAATGTGAGGTTGTCTGAGGTTTTTGGAGCACAGTATCTGTGGTTTTCCACAGATCAGAGTTAAAGTTTTGGTATGTGGAGCAGCAGCCAGTCTGAGACACCCAACTGTCCAGCTGATTAATGACTCTATAAAAGGAGGTGATTTATGGGGAAAGGCCGTGGAAATGAACACATACCACCTCTGATTTCTTTTAACAGGGAGAGGTGGCCAGCCAAGTCCTGCACATGACAATGAGAAGTGTTATCAGCAGTTAGAAATCCGAGTATCAGCTGGTAGATGGCATGAATCACACCCCTGTAATATTTTAATGTCCAGTGCAGAACTGAAATAATTTGTGCCGTTTGTTCATGAGAACATTAGTGATTTAAATGATCGAGGATTTGATGCTTTTCTTTGTTTTATATTATTGAAAATTCAATATTTAGTTTACAATACATTATCACATGATGTGCATTTTTCTAGAGATGATATGCTAAGTCAATAAATCGATCAGCAGAGAATTTATTGGCTACTCTTGTGATCATCGGTAAATTGTTAGCCGTTTATTATTTATTTCTTTGTTCCGGTTTCTCAGTTTTTAGCATTTGCTGATTTTCTTTTTCTTATGTGATAGTAAAATCAATATATTTGGGTTTTGGACTGTTGGCCAGACAAACAATTTGAAAATGCCACCTTGGGTGAAATATGATAGTTTTTTGGATCATGAATGTGAGTTTTATGCTGAATCAGTGGAGTACTCTTTTATTCGAGACAATAATCTGAAGAAAATAATAAGCTGCAGCCCCAAACATTTTATAAACAAACAATAAATTGACAGATTAACAGGCTAATTGATACTGAAAATAATCACTAGTTGCAGCTCTAGGTGTTCATTTACTGGAAGCAATGTTTCAGTCAAATCTCACTCATGTAAACACCCCCCACCCCCCACTGTGTTGCAGGCGTTGTCCAAGGAGGCAGTGTCTCCTACATTTGCACTCAGATCATGACCATCGTGGAGCAGGAACAGAGTAAAGTACTGTGGATTCCAGATGGAGCACCGTAGAAATGCCACGGCTCACCTCTTTCACCACGCACCACTCCGAAAACATTGGAGAGGATGTGGTCTTTTTATTATGGGACACACAGTGAATCGGTACATCTAACAGACATCGTGGTTAACCCCGATGCTTTCTCACATATAGCAATATCAGCACTGAGGAGGATGATCATGTAATATTCCCACTACAATAGTGATGTACTGTACTACAGATAGATTTGTTTACACTAGTATTTAATACTTGAATGTTTCATTTTCCCTCGTGTAGTAGCACTCCTTTTAAATCCCACTTTGTCCCATGAACACGTCGGACCACAGGAAGTCTGCATCGATGCAAACTGAAGACTTTATTCTTGAAGTGAAGATGAGTGGACCACAGAGTTCCCTTCTCTATATTTATACGCATTTCCCTGCCATTTAATTTATCTAATCAAATCAAAGATGTTGGTTATGAACCTTTGTTATACAAATATAGTTGTCTACTTAATAGGAAGGATGATATTTTCCAAATAATGTTCTTTATTTATAGAGGAGACATTTGGGCACATTTGCTTCCTGCCTTCACATTATGTTGCAGTCTTCTGTTCTGTTGTTTTCTCAGACATAATTTCAGTCCTCCAAAATTTTGGGCCAAGCTAAAAATATTTGCTAATCACTTGGATTTATTAACACTACACCCTCCATTGTAAATCACCCAGCAGGTATGTTTGTTTCACCACAGTTCGTCCCACTTTGTGTGTTCTACTTGTATTGCCAATACTGTTCCTCTTTGTAAAGTGGATTTTTAAAGAAGGGATATTTATGTTTCTGGCTCACAAAACACATTCGCATGCACCTCTTGGATTTTCAGAAGGTCACGTTGTCAACATTTCATATTCAAGTTGGATGAAACACTTTAGGTCAGGTTTTCTCCTAATGAAGGTTAATATTTCTATAAAATATTAAAAATGGAGTACTGTTATTGGAATGCAAGTTGTCTATTTTTTACCCATGTAAGACATGTAAGCTGTGTTTACTCATCTGATCTTTTGAATGGTAGATCTATTATCGTTATTTCTTGCAAGGTGATTCACAAAGCATGGAGTAATTTGGCCAGAGAAAATGCCACAAGTTGGCCCTCAACGATCAATGCACCTTTTGTCCATCAGGGGGAGTAAGCCACCACTGTGTTGAATGGTAAGATGCTCTTTTATCATTTTCACATCATCATATCTGCCTATTCTAGAAAAAATACTCTTCGTCGTTGACTTGTTTAACGACTTTATACTCGTTGACATATCACATTGTTAATATTCCAAACTGATAAACAGCTACGGTGATTTAGTTGTTTTGTAACTGTAAGAAATGATATATGTTGGAGATGTTACTAAGTTAATACTTTTAGGATTTGTTTTCCTTAATACACACGTTATGAAAACATGAAATGATAAGTTTATTCTCTGCTCCAACATCCTCCAAAAATAAATGTTTACATCTCGTTTTATTTTTTGTTGCAGACTATAATGTAAATTCCATAATTTAGAAGAAATGGAAAATCCATAATGTAGCCTATAATAAAACAGGAGTTTTTAGAACGCCAGTATGGGGAGAACTATTAGGTTTAAATTGACTTTATTTACAGAACGTGGACTCTCATTAGCTCTAAAACGGAAAGTGTGACCACAGCAGCGATGGTTTCAAAGTAAGATGGCTGTAACGACACTTACAATCATCAAAAATTGATGAAGCGGTCACTATAAATAACCAGACAGCCAGAGAGGCATCGACTGCTGCTGCTGCTGCTGCGGCTGCTGGCCCCGCCCCCGCCCCTTGCCCCGCCCCTTGGCCCCGCCCCGCTACCTGTAAATCTGCGGTTGGCGTCTCCCGACAAGTGGATGTGACAGGCGGCCGCCCGGAGCCCGGAGAGGACAGATTCACCAAACCCACTCTTTCACTCAAGAAATCGTCATTTTAACAAAACAGAAACCCCGACATCTCCTTAAAAGGGATATATCGACCTTTTTAACGCGAGGAGCGCACTGATCGAGGGGGAGCAGTGCGTGGGTCGGCCGGCGGCCTCTTTAATAACACGCGCGTCCACCGGGACCGTCGGGGACGCACGCGAGCGCTTGAGGAGATCTCCATATAACGTGATTTAAAACAAAAAAAAAAAATAATTTTTTTTTTTTTTTTCACGCACAGATCAAACGATGACGCGCAATTTCAGCCGCGAGCGCGCGTCGTGAGGCGCGCGGCTGGTATCTCGGGTCTCGGAGGAAGTTTGTCTCGCTGCGCGCGCGTCTGCTGCTGCTGCTGCCGACTCAACTTTTCCGTCCTCGCGCGGTGAAGCCCGATGAGACGGCGGCGCGAGGCGGCGCTGTTAACATGGCTGAGCCGCTGGGGCATCAGGGGGCGCTGGCTGCAGCTCCCCAAAGCGCCTGAATCCCTGTTGCGTTGATTGTTGGTTTTTTTTGGTGTGGTGGGGGGGGGGGGGGGGGGGGGTGGCGGAGGAGGAGGGGGGTGGTGGGGGGTGGTGGGGTTGAGTGGTGCTGGCGAGTGACCAGAAGCCGATGATGCCGAAAAGCAGGGAGAGAATCCCGGACCCGTCCGTCTACATATCCAAGGTGAACGTGATCATCCCGTTTTCATCAGATGTGCCCTGTGACAGCAACGGCCAGCGGATGTGGTGGGCTTTCCTCGCCTCCTCCATGGTCACTTTCTTTGGGGGTCTCTTCATAATCCTCCTGTGGAGAACCCTCAAATACCTGTGGACCGTGTGCTGCCACTGTAACGCCAAGAAGAAGGTACGTCCGGTCATTGCATAAAGCACCACCCCTCACTGACATGGCCTGTGCGCTTTGTGTCCAGCCAGTTTGATGTATGAAATGCGCTCCAGATTAAATCTGTGTTGAGGCCCCATCGACAGACAGAGAGCACAGTGAATAATTAACTGTACATCCAGTAACAGGAGCTCTAGTGACGCTGCATGAAATGCATCATCACAGATTCGAATGTATACATTTATTGATGACCTCAGTTGTATAGTCTATCCTATCTATTTCTTAATAAATCCTTTTTTAAAGCAACTGTAAAGCGTTGGTTCACCCAAAATCCGCCCCCCCCCCCAAAGTATGTCCACACCTGATATCTAGTAATGCCTTTGCCCAGGTTTTGAGATGTCTGCCTCCACCCCAATGGAGGCTGTGAATGGAATTTCAGCTACTTTCTATGGAAGAATTAGTTCTGATGAAATCTCTTCTGTGGATTAATCAGAGTATCAAGGTCACTCGCTGCAAAGAGATGTTACTGGTGAATCTTTCATTCCATTCATCGCCCTCGTTTATTGGGCTGGAGACCGGTTCTTTGTCATTTGGATGAACCCTCCCTTTTAAGATTTTAAGATGGAGTGGAAATTATCAGACACTTCAGGATTAAAAAGGTTGAGGTTATATCCCTTTTTATGCTTTTTAAACCAATGTTGTAATTAAAAAAAAATGGCTGCCCATAGTTGCCATATAAATGCCATCCCTAGCATAGTTTCCCATCATTGATGTCATCGGCATAGTCTGCTGCTCGAAACCCTGCAGTGAAGTGCGCAGCACCATTTGCTATGTTGTCAAAAGTCAGGAATAGTTTAGGCAGTTCAGGACATGCATAGCAGCGTCAGCTGCTGCTACACGGGTCATACAGTGTTGGATGTCCAACAGACAATGTCTGACCAGTGGTGTGTATCTGTAGCGTCTGTGGGGAGGTTAATGCTCATGCCACGGTGTAATCCCCAGAAATAATTTCATAACATTTAAGGCAGACCGCCACTAGATTTTCCGCTCCACAGTTGTTATGACATCATCTGCTTGAGGCCAGCCGCAGTCCTAGATTAGAATAAAACAAAAGAAATCTTGCAGTTTTTGTGTTGCATGGAGTGTTTATCAGGCTCTATTTAAGATTTGTATCTCAAAGTTTGTACCCTTCCTCTCACACTAAAGGACAAAGATGGACTAGCTGATACAGATGCCAGAGACGGAGCCGTTTATCTCTTTACCTAATGCTTGTGCATTCATCTCTCAGACAGGCAGGCTGGAAGAGGAGAAATGGCAAAGGCCGCACGCAGGGTGGTGCAGACCTTTTGAAGGCAGACGTTTTTTTTACCATTTCCATGCTTTGGTTGAAGCTGGATACAATTAGGGGCTGCAACTAACAATGACTTTCGCTGGCGATTAATCTGCTGATATATTTTTGTATGTATAGTTAATCTCTTTAAAATGTCTGAAAATACTGAAAAATGCCTATCGCAGGTTCCCAGAGCCTGAAGTGACGTCCTCAGATTGCAACAAAAATAAACCCCAAGATATGCAAGTAAAAATGATAGAAAAGCAGCAGAAACCAGCAAACGTCTTAAATGAAAGGTCTGTCAATTGGCTGAAGCGTTTCAGCTCTGGTTGCAATATTTCAAAGAATCCATCAGCTTGCATCCAAGTTCTTATTTATAGATGTACGTAAATGGAACAGAAATACATCTGCGAAAACAAAATGCAGTCTGCAGTCGAACACTGTTCATGTGTGAATACAAGAGAGCAGTCGGTTTTTGTGTTTTTGTTCAGATTTTGCCAAGTGAGGCTGGTGAGCTCCACCAACCTGTTGTGCTGCTCTGTGGGAGTCAGCCAGAGAGACGGGTCATCCTTTCACTTTCAATCCTCGCCTCGCTGCCTCTTGCTCTCCTGGCATTCATTTCGTAACTCCTGCCCTGTCTCCTTCTCACCCGCTTTCTCTCATCCAAGAATCAAACTTCCTGCAAAGTGTCAGAAATGCGGTGTCAGGCGCATACGGTATGTGCCATATGAGTCAGTGTTTTTGTTGCTAAGCAACTAGCAAGCAAAGGATTTGATTATAAGAGTAAATCTCTCTCACTGCAGTTGTCTAGGCTGTGAGATGTGGCAGGTTGTGTTAGAGGAACACCTCCCCACCCCCTCCCAGTCTGTGCATGTCATTAGCAGCCCCAAACATGGAGCTCTCAGTGCATTGTTCATAGATGGGAGCTGATAATCCGTTTCCTCCTCTTCTGATTTTCAGTTTGGTTTTTCCCCTCTGCGGGTCGTTCGCTGCCCTGTTCCCTTTTGTTCTGACAGCTCCCACATGTTCAGAGACTGATCCTCCATCTCTGTGACTCTTCCGTCCCAGTCTGGGGATGATGTATGAAACGTATCGTTTGTGAGGCCCTGATGAATGACAGCTATTATCTGCCTGGGAGGAAGAAAGAAATGGTGTTCGTTGTAAATGGCACCGTACTCACGCTGGGAGGACGATGAGCAGTGGCAACTTTTCAGTCATGTTTCAGACTCGCGGGGAGCAAGTCTCATTGAAGGAATGTGTTTTAATGTTAAGTCTGTGTTCAGGAGAGCAGCTGGAGGTTTGAGACACCGCATATCCAACAGTGGACTGACACAAAAGTAGATGTGGTATTGGGCAATTAGTTCAAGGTATTGAAAGAGGCCTGTCTCCACTGCATATTTATAGCCACTCTAGCAGCGTGGCTTTAGGGATGACAATGTAGATACGCTGGACCACTTTGATATACACGATTGAATGGATTGCCATGGAATGTGATGCAAACATTCATGTTCCCCACAGGATGAATTGTGAAAACCTTGGTGATCCCCAGACCTTTCATAAAGGGCCATCACCAGGGCAACATTTAGTCCAATACTTTCATTTATGACCAAATATCTGCAAAACTACGACATCGGCCTCAGCGGTACTTTGTGTTCAGTGCTAACTGGCGATGTTAGCATGCTAGCAGTCTAAACTAAGATGATGAACACGGTAAACATTATTTGCATCCCGATCTTAGCATTTAGTTCAAAGCACCACTGTAAACAGAGAGAGATGCTAACATCTTAGTCTTATATTTATTTTGTATTCATTGTATATTTAATTTTTTTACTTAATATTTGTTTTATTATATTAATATACTTATTTATATGGATTATTTGTTTATGTCATGTTATGCTAACCTTTAAGCACTATGCAGTGAATTGGTAGCGTCTCTAGGGTGATATACCATTTGCCAAAAATAGGGGTTGTGAGTACGGATTTCTAGAACCTTTCTAATTTGATTTAATAATTAATGATTCCGTTAGATAGACCTTAACGTTGCCGTGAGATTGTTTCAGCACTAACAAAAGGAGTAATATTTTCTGTAGCTTTTTATTTTCATGTGACTGTTGTTTTGTGATTGATGAACCCACCTGTTGCACCGTGGTAGGCTACACGCGCCTCAGACGGCGCTGAAATCGACAGGAATGTCGGTGTTCTAAATGTTATTCCACTGCATTTCATTTACATTATTATTTTCCGCATGTCTCACAGTCGCATAGTCTGAGAAGAGGGTGTGAACTGATGCAGTCCCTGTCGCATGTATAATTACAGACTCATTCAATAAAAGAGATCCAAGGAGAGCTGTGCTGTGTCCTGAGCTCGCTGCATATACACGTGTTAGGTTGTTATTTTCGAGCGTGTATTGGGGTGTATGTTGTTCGTGCCCATTGTTTATGTGGAATACAAAAAGGCAGGTTATGCACAGCACAGTCAGAGTGCCATCGTGCATCTTCTGGCAGTGAGTCAGTGGCCTTAGATGTGTCAGGTGGGGGTGGGGGGGTGATTGGAGGATTCAGATAGAGAGTCACAGTCATGGTGCTTTTAAGTGCTGTCTGAAATATTATAATTATGAGAGGAGTGCTCGCGATTGAACGGCGGTAATTACAAGTCAGAAAGTTGGAATAGCTGAGTGGCACTTTGCTGTTGTCTCTCTTTCACACACACACACACACACACACACACACACACAGACACACACACACACACACAAGTTGCCAACAAGTGAAGCAGAGTGAATATTAATGCTGCACAACATAAACTACATCAGCTATCAAAAGTTATTTTTTTTAATTTTTGTTAACTATTTCTGAAACGCACACAGAATAAATACAAGACCCCGATTCGGTTAGTGTCCGTTTAACGTTTTCATGGCACGTGCTTCAATATGAACTCAAAAGAAGAAGCATCTGAAGGCAGCGTCATTTATTTGACATCTAGACCCTCCGTTCACAAAAGTCTCTGCAATTGGCAATGTAATTAGTCAGGCAAGTATTAGCTACTCACATTACATAACATACGCAGCATGCTGCAGCTTGGCTGACATTGCACCATCTGGGATCCAACAGGTCTCAGATTAACACAAATGTTTAACATCTCGACGGAGCCACAGCCCGCTGCTTTTTGTCAAGTCAGGAACACAAAACATGAACTTGATGACGTTGCAAGACAAATTTTGTAGAAAATGTTTATGTATGTATGCATGTAATGTGTTATTTTCTTATATTGGTCCCACTTAATTATTGGTAATTCAAAAGAAAAGGTGTACTTCACTGGCTTGTGTAGATTGTGCCTAATCATTTTCACTGATTTTGCTAGTCGCATTTCACTGTTGCCTAACGTTTTAACTAATTCAAATAGTTTGTGATAATATTCCAACAGGTGATTTATTCATTAATAACAGCACATATGACTCGTGTCCAATATTAGCCTCTGATTCCACATAGCGTTCATGCACTCACACCCGAGCAGAATGTAGCTGCAGACTCTATTTTTTTGCTCTTTCATGTTTGTATACATATAGATAGAATTGTGTTCATTCATTCAGTGATTCATTGATAGGGAAGGACATGGGGCAAAGTGCCATATGTGATACAGATACAGTATGTCTTCACACAGCTGAGGGGCCGTAGATCAGCTACGAGACTCGGATATTTCAGGAAGTTTTTCCTCCTCTGAAAATGTCTTGATTTATTATTAATGTGATTTATATTAATATATTTTTAAATAATTCATTCACTTTTGCAGAAATCGTGCCACGAGCCACATGTTCTATTCTAGTTTAATGAACTCGCCCTTTGAGAAATGATCATGGTGGATCCTGAGATTAGGCTAACAGTGTTGATCAATGACCTCTGGTGTCAGGAGGAGTAGATTTATTCGAGATAGTGAACCCTAAATTTGGAGGCTCAGGCTATTGATCAAAGTGACAAAGAGGAGATGTACTGCCCGAGAGTGTGTAATTACTTCATGTGCTTTTCTGGTGTCTGCTGCTATTAAAAATGTATCCTGCCTATTTTCATTTCGTTCAAAAATAAAAGTCCAGTGGAAGATCGTATAACCCTCTTGATGTGTTGATAGCCAACTACAACTTTTACAAAAGTCCAATATGCTTTATTATAACTAAATCAATGTTTTTCATGCACGAAGCAATTAAGAGATTTAAATGTCAAAAACTCAACTCTCCATCTTCACATAGAAGGTATCTTCCTGCGTGTGACCTGGCCCTTTAAAAAGAATAACTGGACAGATGCATGTCATGAATCTCAAAGCGTTAATCTTTAAAATCTTCCTTTACTGGCATTATAAATATCATGGCCAATGTGCTTTCAGCATACACTTTTAGATTTGGTCATTAAAGTGCTGGGGGATCACAGCGCGATGCCAATTAAGCCTACTTAATGGCTGCCACTTCCGTCAACACAGTCTGTGTCACTTCATTCATTAAAACAGGGAAGTGCACCGTCAGATAAATACATCAGATCAAGTGTTTCACAGAGCTGTTGTCGTATGATTTGTGTCATTTTTGCCAAGTGTTTTGGAAAGAAAACGAAGAATCACGCACACGGGTCCTCAGACCTTCATCAGGCAAAGTTCATATAGACAGACATACTGTATATATATACTATATACTATAGACTCTGACCTGGGAAACACCAGCCAATCGGAGGACGCCAGGAACACTTTCCTGTATGCATACAAATTAAGATCAATGATCTCTTCAGATATATAAACAAGAGTTTTTACACATTAGCCACTAAGTGAACTGGACATGTTATTATACTGTGGTGTTATCAGGTTAGTGCTGCAGGGCTCTGGACAGGCTGTAGGGAGTGTAACATGGTCTGCTGGTGGTCCGCTTGTCTCTGACTAATGGCTCTGAACATGATTGAATTTCTTTGTGCAGCCAGCTATTTAGTAATAATAATGGAAACGGCTGAAATGTGTGGCGTGTGGGTGGGCTCCATTATGGAATGCCATACTGTAACCATTTTTCACATTTACATTTGCACACACAAACATGTTTTTTGAGCTGTAAGCTAAATGACATGACTGTACTGTGATTAAACGCATCAGTACTGGTGATTATATTGACATTTTGTGGCTTGAAAATGGCTCAGCACGACCTCTAATGCTGACTTAGATCATGAAATGTATATTAAAAAAAAGACTTTACTCGGTGTCAGTCAGTCCCCTGACATCCCCTGACCGACACACCACATAGCCGCGAGGCCACACCTCCTACAGGTGTTGTTCCCTCGCTTGTTGCGTTTTTTAAAATTTGCTGGGAGAGAGGATCGTAGCAGAATTTGTGGGTGGAGTTACACTTCCTAAACCCAGACTGCTATTTTCTAATCGCCCCATATTGCAGACCACATTCACCATTCAATCTCTTATTTCAGTGGTGCTGCATCCCTTCCAGCTCCAAAGATTTATGGTGGAGTGGAAGCACAGCACATGTTGCATGCCATGAGTTCTTTGAAGCTGGCTGACTGGCCTATCCTTGGGACACACAACAGCCCATTCTGCAACTGAGAATGAAACGAAATAGACTTCCATAAAGGTATATGCATGGCACACGTGTTAATGTAAACCATATATACTGTTCCGGCTTTCAACTGTGTGTAACTGTTACTTCCCCCTCTAACTATGGAAACTGCATCAATTAATCCCACATGATGAGCAGAGCGGTAGGAGAAAGGCCTCGGAGAGAGTGATGTGTGACACCATTAAGGTAGAGGAGGAGTAGGATGTCGCAGGGTAAAGAGTCCGAGCCGCGTTAGCCTTGAGGCTGTGGGGTGTTTCATCAGGGAGAATGGCTAACTGCTGCATCCTGTCTCAATTTCCTGCGCTGTGCATCATGCCAGTTTCAGCAGACAGACAGGCGGAGAGACAGGCAGGCAGCCCACTCAGTGGAGCAGAAACACCAGGAGCTCAGTGGCTGCCATGGATACACTCCTGGAGTCTCTGTGCTGCTCACACTCTGTATGTTTGCTGTACGCAAGCGTGCAAGCATGTGCGTGGGTTTATTTTGGAGGCCTTGAGCCTGGTCAGTATATAAAGAGCGATGCATTCGTGGTTTTGAAGTGGGGATTTTTGGTATTTAGCAGTTGTTCATGTTGTGCTGTTGCATAGCTGTCGTAGGTGGTACTTTCTATTTACTTATCACTTGTAGTGACAAACCCGCAGGATTATCACCTGACTCTGCAGTTCATCTCAGCTCTGTGGAGAGTTTTCGTGTCTTTCAACACGTTGTCTTAATTTTACATCTCACAACTTTACTGTTTTGGTTCACTCGCACCACTTTCACTAACCTTTTTATTTTCCAGATGCAGCAGGCAGCTGTTGATGAAATGAAAACGCTCCAGCAAACCCAGTACCAAAGAGCAAAGATGAACATAGTTTAGCATTTAGCAGCTAAAGAGCCAGATAGAACTAAAGGGAGGGTGAATACTGGACTTAAATTTGTCGAGTTGCCAAAAACACGACTCCAGATGACTGCTAATGTTGGTCCATGTCTGCTAACACGTTAGCCGTAAAGTGATATATGGTATCAGTGTTGTGTTTACATCTTGTTGAGCAGCGCCAAAGTAGCCACAAAAAAAACTACTGACCAAGCGCATTTTAAGATCTGCTCCGCGGCGTCTCCACCAGGTCATGATGCTTGCAGCTTGTTGCTCCCTGCTAAACAAGAAACTGTGGCTGTTCTGCTAAATTTAGAGTTGAACCTTAGTCTCACCTCTCTGATGCACTCAACAGTACTTCCTTTGCAGTTATAGTACATACTGAGTGAAGACGCACATTTTTGCAGGGAGGGTGAGTCGACGCAATGAGAAATCCCATAACTGTTTTCACTCACAGTAAATGAAACTTTATATGCACTTTTTATACACAAACATCACAATACAGCACAGAAAGACTGACTTCGTAGTCAAATGCACTCATGTGGACATCAGCTATTTCTTTTAATTTAACTTCGATGAAACTTCAAGCTGTTGTCAAACACTGGGCTCGAAGCTTCTGCACTGCTGCTGAAGAAGAGACGGAATGTGGCAACAAAACTGACTTTAACTGGAACACTACCATGTGGCTCCACCTATTGGCTCCCTCTGTCTTTATTGGTCTCCGTGCTGTGGACTGGATACCAACTGGACAGCTACTAGCTGGACACACATGCTGGGAAAGAGTAGGAAAATATAAACATGTAACCGCAAAATATGTCTTCCTGTGCGATCCATCAGAACAGCGAGTTTCTAGATGAATCATTTACCGCTAAGCTCTGGTCAAGTGTCTTAGTTTTTTTTCACTATGTTACCTTCTTCATCCTTTTTTCTTTCAGGAGGTCCATCGGATCACCACAGGCGATGGCATCAAGCGCACTGACAAGGACGACCCGGCGGCGAGCGAGGTGGGCTGGATGACCTCGGTCAAAGACTGGGCCGGAGTCATGATATCCGCTCAGACACTGACAGGAAGAGTACTGGTGAGTTCACACTCAGTCATCATCCTTGATTGACACCTCAAGCTACTTTAGCCTACACATAGCAGGCTGTTGGTCAAGACGTCAGTGAGATGAAGCGTGACAGCCGATCATGATCACCCCCAAACTTCCTCGTGACAGCTAGGCACTCGGGTTGAACTCCCTTGTAGTATATCTGTCTGTGAGGGGGCCTCGTGAAAAATATTTGTCGTTATAGGACAGGCCAGATACCTTGCTGAGGAGGAGCTTGCATCTGACAAGCCACAAATCGGGCACGCTCGAATGTTTCCTTGAATTTATTTCTGCTTGTCCGACACATAAACATTCCATTTTGAAGTGCATATATTGGTGGCTTATGTCTCAGACACGGAGGCAGGTGCATCAAAACAAAGCCAGGGTAGCAAAGAGAAGAAATATGAAGAGTGTAGGTTATAAACCCCATAATGTCCTCACGCAGCAGAGAGAAATGAAAAGATCCAGAAGGAAGGAAGGATGGACATGTACAGTTTGGTCAGCAGAAGTGGTTGCCATGGTGCCTGGTGTGTGTGTGTGTGTGTGTGTGTGTGTGTTGACAGTGTCACGTGGAGAACACATGCCTCTTCGACCTCATGTTATCGTCTTGCATTGTACAGCGAGATTAAATGAAGGATGAGTAACCTGTCCCACCTGGTGGGAGGGCAACTAGTCAGGGACAGTTTCGGTATGATGGAGATTCTGCTGTCCTCCTTTTTTTTTATTTTACATTTTCCAAGAGCGTGTGATTATAAGTGCTTGGCAATGCAAGAGGTAGGACTGAGGAGTGATGAAATGAAATGGCATAAGTGGGAGCACCATGCCAAGGCTTTCCGCAGTGCTCGGGGCTGATCCCGCTTTCACCCACCCCCCTAAACGTGGTGCAGCATCTCCAGTTGGCTCACGGTGTGGAGGTTGTTAATCATGAATGCTGGGTGGGCAGCCACATTCGAGCATTATGGTTTGATGTGGAATATTAACGAACAACTTAGTTCGTGTTTGTGGGACAAAAACTGAAAGGAGAGGGAAAAAAAAGCTACTGACCATTTTTGGAAGGATAAGATGATAAGAAAAAATGTTTCTTGGCGAATCTAATTTGTCTTATCAAAGGATTTTTTTTAAAGGACTGACAAAAACACCTCATGTCAAGTGCTGATGTCATAGATTTGTGCATGAAGGATCCTGTTTGTATGATAATGTTCCAGCTTTTGGTGGAGGTTGTCATTTCAAACCCAGTGAAGTGAAACGTGTGTTGTTGTTTTGAGAGGATGCGCATAGCCGTACGCTTCTGCAAGGAAAGTGATTAATAACCAGGAACGGAATATTTAAAGGAATTTCTTTTTTTGTTGTCGTTTGCTCTCCGTTTCGGCTAAAAACGGCACACTTTCCCCAAATGTCATAAGAAGCTCTGATGACTCAGGCTGGACTCAGGTTGTCCGCACGGCATCTTCTCTGAGTTCGTCCCGTGCACAGACGCTTGTGACGGCTAATGGTGACAGCAACATATTGCGAACAGACGCGTCGCATCAGCTCGACTGCCACCCTGTGTTTTCCTTGGTCTTCACTTTGAACCAGCAACGCTCCCCTCAACTTATATGCGTGTGTGTGTGTACAGCTCAAGTGCCCTGTCTCAATGATGGCTTGACACACAACTGTTTAGCAAGTGCTCGTCTGTAACCATGGAAACTGCAGCTTACCTAAACACAGCAGATGTGTGTTTCTACGTCAGCCTGTTTAGGGGGCCCTTTAAAGCCTATTTCCAGGCCATCGGAGAGGGAATTTTACTCGGGGAGTAACAGCACGGGGTGGCTTAAATGCAAGGCAACGTGTTGGTTTTTATTTTATGCATCTATCTGCGTGTGTTTGTTGAGCAGGGGTGAGCTGCTATTCCCACATCTTCACCCACGTTGTTGTTGTTCTCTTTAAACATGTAGTTTTTTGCAAGCAGCCTGGTTTGCTCTTGAAATATTCAGAAAGAGTTTTTTTTTAATTCCAGGATATGAATCTTTGACAGCCTTCATTAACAAAGGCCAGTAGAGGGTGAATGGATTGGCTTTTAACTTTCTCTGTACCCAGGGAGTAGAAAATCCCAGATATGTCGGTTATTTTCCAAGATATACACTTGGTGCATGTGAATTGCGTGTCCTCTAATTAATTTTACCAATTAAACCTGCTCAAACTATTAAGTGTAGATGTGGATGAAGTCAAGTAGAGAATAAGTCTTAAACCCTAAAGACAACTGAGCCGTGGATTATGCAAAAAAGGAGGCTCAGCTGCGGGACGCCTGCAGTGTTTTGCAATTCTGATGTAGGTTTATAGATGAGTCAGAAAGGCAGTGGTTGATGTCTCTACAGACTCAATTACTTATATACCAGCTCTTTTCAGTTCAAAATAGTTGTTACAAAGTGCATTACAGAAGGGAGAAGAGAAAAAGATAAATAAATGAGACAAGCAAACACACATAAGTACAAGGACACAAGTGTGCAAACATAAATTTGTGGGTTTTAAGATACTTTTATAAAATGTAAAATGTTCACCAACTGAAATCTGTGCGATGACAAAACTCAAAGGCCCAAACTCTAAACTCATAAATCCTACATTTCTGTTGAATGTTTCTGTTCAGTTAGCTCTATAAACACAAGGTACGACATGTGACAAAGGGTAAGAAGCTGGGTAATGTGTAAAGTACATTATCTGATCTGGCCGTCAGATAGCTTCTTGGTGGGAATGTTCTTTCTTTTTCTTCTTTTTTTTTTCATATTACATGAAATAAGTTAATTTAACGTATTTCACTTCTTATAGTCTGAAATTTCAAACTGCAATTTGCGGTATTAACCTCAGGAATTGCAGCATGACACATTTCAACCAAAATGTGACATGTTACACAGTGATGCTTGCTGTTTACCACTGACTGTGGATGATGAGTGATAAACAGGTGCAGGCTGCTCTGTGTGAGGCCCACAGGCCTGATATTCGTTTGTCCGGCTGGCCTCTCATCTCAGCAGATTGTAAAAGATCAAACCTTGCCTTCAGGGCTATTTGATTAGCAGGGAGGACACTTCCTGATGACCTTTCAGTCTGTAGAGGTTCATCGGCAGGAGATCAGCGCTGCAGTGCTCACGCACTCAAATAAAACAGAAAAGGCTAGGCCTCCTGTTTATTCTCTAATTTCAGATCAGCAGCATGCTGCATGTAGAGACACGGCTTCCCCCGGATTGGGGACACGGAAGGATCCCATCTGTCAGTTTATGCATTATTGCATCCCCCCCCCCAGTCACTTTAGCATCATACAGGACCACCCTCCCTATTCACCAAGAACATCATCACGTTACTGTTTGCTCGCGTCAAAACAAACAAAACTCGCACTGGTGGCTGAACAGGTGGCTGCAGCTTGTACCTGTGCCAAGAAGCCCAGCGGGTCTCCTGTAATGTCATGCATCTATTTCCTGTTCAGTCACACTTCCCCTTGAGAATGTAATCGTCAAGAAATTGCAAGATGGGGTGTGTGTGATGGAGTGAGTCTGAGGTTGGTGTATACTGGGGGGGTGGAATGTGATTTCTCTTAAATGATGAGACCCTGCTGAGTGACATTTAGCCCACGTGCGCTTGGTTCTAGAGGTCCACAGGGGAAGCAGGGCTGTCGCAAAGCTATTATTCTGGCCAGTTAAAGGTTTTCTATTAATGGAAGCACAGACTTGCCCTCTGGCACTATTCTCTTTGCAGTCTTTGCCCCCTAACCGCAATTGCAGTCACAGGTTGAACAGAGTCAGTGACTTTAAAGTCAAACTGTGCTGGTTGACTCTTGGCTGTTTTAGCTCGGTTTTATTTCCCTTCATTTAAAGGATCCTGACTGTTTCTACACGTCTTAGCTGGGCACGCCATGCAGGTAGGCTACTAAGAAATGGCATCAGTTGGCACGTGAGCAGAGACACGTTTTTAAAAGTTGCATGCAATTTAAAATTATTATTATTATTTTTTTGCCTGTATGTCGAAAGGCTTTCAACACACGACAAATATCTGTATATGAATGGATAGACGTGCCTGTCAGTGTTGCAGCAATAAAAGAACCGCATTGATGGGACGTTCCATTGTCAGAAAATGTATTGGTAATATAAAACAAAAAAAAAAACAAAGCAACAATTTTTGTGGATTTTGTCGCTCTTGTAGTTTTTATTTTCTTGAGATGACTATGAGTTTGTGGCACTAAGGTTCCCATCATGCTTTGGTTGTTGCCGGTTAGCTGTGGGCTACACCTGAGCTGTGTCTTTTCATTCAGTATTGTTTTCAATAATTATATGTGACACTTTATATTACGGCAAATCTGCACAATGGAAGGTCATGCTACATCAGCTACTAGCAGTTCCTGTTTGCATTGTAAGCGTGGGTGTGCAGAGAACAAAAAATAAAAACCTGGATTACTTTGATGCTGAAGAAACGTGATGATTATGAGGCAAGATCTGAAGTTAAAAACACTGCATTTTTTAATATGATCTGCTATAACTTACAATATAAGGTCTACTGAACTTCAGAATTGTGTGTATGACTCTGAGAAAAAGGCAATTTCTAGAGCAAAATGTCCACAGAATTGTTGGAACATTAAACCGCGTCTGAAACGTGTGCATCCAACAACTTTAGTAACTTTCTGAAACAGACAGTCCATCAAGCAACCTCACTTTATGCTTTATGGTCCCTATAGGTCCAAATTTATAACACATGTGCAATGGCCAATGGAAACAAGTTCCTTTGTCTCTAAAACACTATAAAAGCTGTGTCCTGGTATTTTTTCTTCGAGATAGACAGTCAGAAGTCATCAGTTATCTCCTATTGTACAATACATCTTTACGACCACCTGTAAGTGTTTCCTGTGTTTTGTTCATCTCTAAGAGCATATGCAGTTTCTCCACTACAGTCCTTATACCCACTTGTACGATTCACTGCGTTGTGCACATGAACATGCCAAAGACACATAGGAAGAGGCTATGACGGCAGGTTTTTTGCCCCATCCCTAACCTTTACAGGTTAAATAGCCTGCAAAAGGTGTCTGCAGACTCACTTGTAGCTCCTCATCACCAGCTGTCAAACAGAAAAGTGCTGCAGATTCAGCCTCGTCTAGGATTACCAGAGGTCAACATGTGGAAGAAGACCTATTGGATGACAGGGTGAAGGAGTCGTCGTCTGTCTTGACCTGTGTCGTCTAGGTTTGATGTCGCCAGGGAGCAGCCGCAGGGGGAGAAAGGAGCACTGAACGAAATTATAGGTGGGCCAGAAGGGCATTTTCATCAGGCAAAGAAACTCCTCTGAGAGGCTTGGTGAGCAATTGTATCACTACATGGAAAAGCTTTTTATCTGACGAGAGTGAAAAAAGGGGAAGAGCGAGAGAGCGTAAATACTTCTGCGGACACCTGCTCTCTTCTCCACGTCCAGTCGGAAGTGATGGAAGCACTTATCCTTTACATGACTGCGAATTCATCTTAGTGCTGCTTTATTATCACACATTTCTCACAGTGTTCAGCTCAGCATGGCAGGAGTCAAACAGCATTTAATGTATGTGCCCTTTTCTTGACATTCCCAATTGACTCTTGGCTTCAGATTAGGATGTCGGTGTTGTTATATGTAACAGATATTCCAGCTACGTGCCTGCGGCCTTGCGGCCGAGACAGGAGGCTGTTTGCCACCTGTGGACTCTGCTGCCAAGGGGATCGTATGTGACTTTCACCGCGCCCAGTGCAACAGAGTGAGCAATGTGGCAGCGTCATCGGCTATCTGCCTGCCTCTAAGTCTGCTGCTATTTTCGGGTGACAGCAGCTGCCAGGCCTGTTTTGTTAGGGCCTTCCAGAAGGAAACGAAGCCATGTGAGGCTAAAGTTATTTTGTTGCTTTTGTTCTCCCCTAGTCAGAACAAAGAATATCTTATCAAGTCATTTCTGTCTCCGATTGAACCCTTGAAAAGCCTTCTTGTCTGAAACCTTTCTGAAAATCTGAAAAATGTATTTCCAATAGAATTCGACTTGTTTGAAGAATTTCCCAGAAACTTCGGTTCTGTGTGTAGAAACAAGTCGGTGCACTGCACTCAAGATTCAACTTGATTTAAAAAAATACTCGGCACAAGGATATTTGATTTAGGTGAAATAATCCTACTGCACTGTAAGAAAATGTTACTTTAAAGCCGCAGTTGCACAGAAAAAGGGACGAATTTTTAGGTGTTTTCACAAAAAACAAAATCCTGATGACTCTGGTGAACCCTTCATTTGTCATCTTGCACCATCATCAAGGATTTTTTCAATACCATAATCTATAAACCTGCAAGACTAGTGGCATTTGTTTGGCATTAGCAAATATTAGCATGCTAACACTCTAAAACTAAGATGGTGAACGTGGTAAAAATGTATACTTGCTAAACATAAGCACGTTGGCATTGTCACTGTGAGCATGTCAGCTTGCCGACATCAGCACGTAGCTCAGAGCTACAGCCTTACAAAGCCGCTAGCGTGGCTGTGGAACCGTAGTCTTGTTTTTTCTTTTTCTTTTTAGATGGAGCCTGGTATATAATCCTCAGCTCATTGGCATTTTCTTTCCATTCATCTCTTTTATGAGCTGTAAATGTCGGCAGGAGCTTGTTAAGTGTAAACTGTGGTGGTCAGTGTTTTCATGCAGCAGGAAACGTACCCTTTGCCTGCTGCTAATTGGTTTAACCCAGTCTGCTCGTTTTCAAGAAGCCAAGTGGGTTTTTTGGTTAGAAACTGGTAAAAAACAAACAAAAAGAAGGACCCCTATGTATTCAGTTTAAATGCAATATCTTAACTGAATTCGTGCAGGTTTCTTCATATTAATGCAAAGGAAGACGCTGTCTTCTTTTACTGGTTTGCTTTGAATGGTGTCTGGAGTCTGTCTAGATATGTAGCATCATTAATATTTGCCCTCGGTGCAGCACACAGACAAATCTGAGTGTTGCTTTGACACATTTATTTGAGGTTGTCTTGACCTGTAACCATCTGTGCCTGCAGGGTTTACAGACTGAGAGTTGCTTGGTCCTTAACTCTCTGCGCTCGTCGGGCCAAATTCTTGCAGCAATCACACCATTAGTTTTGGACACCAGCAAGTATCAGGTGTGATAATTACCACCCCCCCAGGGGTGCGGGGGAGAAGCTGGTTCTAATTCGGAGCGTCTCTATGTTTGGCGGCCACATTTTCAGCACGATCTCATTTGGCACAAACAATCGGGAGTATAATTAGTTTTGTGGAGTAGCATCACATTCAGAGCGCAGGAAAAGCTGTGGAGAAGAGGTTTGGGATAACATTCATGAACAATGTTATGATGAGAAATTCATTACCGATCATTATGACCCACAGCCGCTGCTGTAATAGAGTTCACTTAGTCTTCAGACCTCATCACAATCTTCCCTTTTCCTCTCACAGGAAAGGCAGGCATAAAGGAGGTGTAAATGAGGTAACTCTTGATTTTTGCAGCTGGCACTTCGCATCAAACAGGCTTTTCTTTGGCAAGTTCAAGTGTAATTAATTAACACGGCCACTTAGAGAAAATTAATATTTGAAGGTTAATAGATGTTGCTGCAAACTGGTCACATGACAGAACTTTGACCGTTCACTTTAAGTTGAGCCCACGTTCTGTGTGCTTAACCAAACTGCGTCCGATTTCAGAAGATGAACCCATTCTGATTCATTCGTATCTCAGAACTGTTCTCCACCACGACCTACCGTAGATGGTCCTCCTGCAGAGCTCACACCTCAGACATCCTGCATCCTCTCCACCATCAAAAATACACGAGGCCCCTACAGTTACAGCATGTTCAGCTACTCGGTTTACAGAACATGATTTACATTTTAACACATGATAGGAATGTCCATTTCCATTGTTAGCGCAGGGCAGAGTTTTTCTCTCCCCCTCTATCAGTGAGAACCCCTCCTCTCTGAAAAGCTGCCAGAGAAGTAGAGGTGAGTCATCGCGTGTACTCCAAACTCCTTTTCGCACATCAGTAGACATTGGAATTTTTTTGGGGTTTTTATGTCCAAGACAAAACATTTTCTATAATAACATTTTTTGTCAGCTTCATTCTCTTGTTTTCGAGACACAGAAGCAAGTGAATTACAGCCTCATATTTCAGCTGAGACAGACAGCGAGAGGCTGGGGGGAGAGACACATCCATCCCCTCCTATGCTAAGCTCTTTACGCCTCACTGTGAGAGTGGTTGGACTGCTTCCAGGATGGCTTAAATCATGGCTTAGCCACTGTGGGATTTGGGTTTTCTACGCTGCGTGTTTTGATTGTGGGCATTTTAATAGCTGAATAATGGTGCAAACTGTAGTTTAAGTCTCTTATTTATAACGGAGCAGATCGTGCTGTGTTGGTCTAATGAGGATAGATTTGTGGATCCATCCTGTCACATGAAAGAGATATAAAAAGCTTCCAGTGTAGCACAAACAGCACGACAGCGAGAGGCGTTCCAACGGGCTTGACCCAAAAAGTTCAAGCATCGCAGCGTCGTCGTCGCTGCTCAGACAGGACGTCGTCAGCGCTCAAAGATCGGCTCGCTCGCTATAGAGTGACCGATGTCAGACAGAGGATCAGGCTTCGGGTCTCAGGTAGTTACAGAGCAACCTATACAACGTGAAACACAAACTGTGTGTAGCTGCCAAAGGTTAAGGGAGGATCCAGTTTCTATGTGCTTTAACCTCCATTATTATTTAAACATCTGTGCAATATGGCTAATGGTTGGGAGTAAAAAATCAAGCTACTGTCATCAGGCTTGAAGCCGTTTGGAAAAATGTCATCCATCTACGTGGTGGAAGGATATTTTAGAATAGGAAAAAAAGAGAATATCCAGTTGGTTTGAATGTTTTGCTTAAGTTACTCAGCGTTCATGCTGCTGGGTTAGCTGTCAGTGGGAGGAGGAGGAAATGTTTTAACAAGAGTCTCAGTTCAGACCCCAAACATACTCGGTGAACATGCCCTTATTTGTACAGTAATTGGGTCGGTGTCATGAATTTTTCATCCAAACATCCAAACTCTACACCAATTCCAAAATGTTGTATAAACAGTTCAAAGGTGGTCTGAGTGTTTCAGTGAAATGGTTGTATTTATCTCCCTGTTGTAAGTACAGCATTAGTCAGGCCTCCTCAGCAGATCTCTGACTCATGGCCTTCATGGCCTTACTCCACTTTTCTACCTTTCCCTTGCTGTCATTGTCATAGAAATTATTTTTTTTAGGAAGTATCCAACACAGGTTTCATCAGCACAGCAGGCATGTTCTTTACGCCTGGCTGATGGGAATTGCTATTCGTTTTTGTTTTTTGTCTAATCATGTGCTCAGTAAAACCCTGAATCTATTCCCTAGTCTGTTGTTTTTCTTCCTACATGTTCAAAATGTATTTTCTGTATTTTTGGCTTCAGTTTTGGATTCCCACTAGAAACCTACAGGAGCCTGTTGCTCCATGCTGTGTGTTCTGAAGTTCACTGAGCTTCACAGATTAGAGCTTGGTGTGCTGATGTTGGGTCACGGAGTGAATCAGGAAGGCTTGTCCCCCGGCGAACCTCAAGTCTCAGGAGTATCCTGATTAGTGCTGACAACAGCCATTTTCCTCTGTGGAGTTCACTGCACTGGGAAAGGAATATGCCATATATTCCTTTTGATTTAAATCAAAATATATGATTTTATTTGCCAGATTTGTCTTTGTTGCAGCCACGTTGGACCTGCGTCATATTCAGAGAAGCTGTTATTTATATTAAGTCATAAATCAATGTGCATCAAGCTGCCACATACTGTATTTTGGACAGCAGCTGTTGGGAAAGTTCACCGGTTATTTTTGACCCGCTGTTTTCAACACCAGAGAGTGTTTTCTAAAGCGGTGTTGATAATTATAATGTCATCAGCATACACGCACTCTGACTACATGTGTTAGAGAGTATGATGATGCGTACAACAAGTAACATACGATTATATATTGAAATAAAATGAATTTCTGAACTTGACCTTACTCATTCAATCCTGTAATCATTTCCAAGCTTAAATCCACTGAAAACCTTTAAAAGACAGTATTGAAATTGAAGTATATCCTCAGTGAATTTAAGGACGCCACATAGTTTGGGATTGTGTGTGGAGAACAGTTTTGACAGGGGAAAGGAGAAAACGAAAGAAAGTTGTTGTGTGTACAGATGTTGTCTCTCAAAGTATACACATTTTCCAAGTCCCTCATGTACAACGTTGGTCTGTCCTGCTGACGTCAGCGAAGGCGTTCGTTAGCGTTCCTGTTCTCGGTCCCTCTGCTAATTGCAGCTGAATGCAGTAATGTTGCACTGCTTTGCAGCAGCTCCAGACAGGCTCTGTGTCTCCTAACAGGAAGAAAACGTCTAATGAGCTACCAGTAACTGCTGTACCAGGAACCTTCCTCTAGTGCCTCCCATAATTACCATAAACAATGTTCAAAGCGTGCACCGTGACACGTATTTAAATCAGCAGTAATCAGGGGATGCACAATAAGTAATTGCACACTAAAAATCAAACTCAAAAAAAACAAAAAACTGGGCTCAAGTTGTTACCCACAGCTAACTCACTTCACAACAGCAAAATGTATGACAAGAAGAGATACAGATAATCTTCAGCATTGGTCGTTTGATCAGTCCTCTGTTCAAAGCTTGTCATCCATTTGCATCTCGTCTCCTAACAGTCAGCGTTAGTTACTTTTAACCATGACTGCGATGTGTTTCTACCCGTAGCCAAGTAGTTGGCGTGTCTTCGTCCAACCGAGCTGGTCGGTAAATCGGGGTGTTGCCACTTTGAATCCAAATGATACCATATTAATGTATTTTGTTCATTTGATCTATAAATAAATGAAGCCGTAGTGTGGATGTAGGTCCAATTTTAGGTAACGACACGTGTGAAATGAACAGTGTGTACTGAACAATGTACATTTTCCTAGTTTCCCTAGCTGTAAATTCTGCTGTTGGTTCTCTATAGAATTAGATGCAGATGTTATTACTGAATAGCAGGTCTATCACTCTGGAACTGCAGTAGTGCTGGTAGTCATCCCTAATGATGTGGAAGCAGCTGGGAGCCTGGAAGACAAATGAATAATCTGCTTTTATTGACAAGAGGAGAGAGAAATCCCTTAAATCCAACGGTTATACTCTTGAAAGTCACAGGCACAAAATAAAAGCCACTGCTGAAGCTGTGCTTAGGATACTGTCCCATCTGCTCAATGTACTCATCCCGGAGAATTTTCTGACTGATGCAGTACAAGCCTGACTATTACATTCAATATGACTGTGAGTTTCCAGGGATTCCCAGCAGGAAATATTCGGTTTAAGATGAATTCAATAAAGTCTATGTTTAAAAATCACTATTCTATTCATACCATTTATTATACTCTAATATCACGTATACGGGTCCCCGGGGTGTTCATGCGGTGTTCAAACGTGGACCTTGTTCGGACTGAAAACAGCACTGTTACGGGATGCGCAGTGCACACGGCAGGAAAAGGAACCGGAGCAGTTCGACCATTTATTTGTAGAAACGAGGTACGTACATGCAGGTAATGCAGGAAGATATCAGGGGCACAAACAGAAGGAATGGACAAAGGAAAGGAACCGGTGTATGTAGACAAGGGACTGTCGAGGGCGTCAGGGGCAGGTGAACAGCAGCGAACAGATGTGGCTAATCAATGACACACAAGGGGAGGAACTGAACAGGTTTCCAAAATGTAAACAAATATAGGCTAAATAAAATACCCCAACCGGCTCAAGATGTAGCCCACAGCTGACTAGTTGACTCAATGGTAACGTTGTACTTCCTCTTTACATCCCCCAAAGCATTATGGGAACTTGAGTTCCAAAACTCGTAGCATGACTATCCCACACATTGAAGTAGGACAAAGAATAATAATAGGATTGACAAAATTCATCAATAGAACTTTTTTCACAATGCACTATAAGTATGTACCGAAGCTCAGAATGTTCCATCGAAATGAGCGTCTCGATCCTGTCTGCTGGGAGACGCAGTGCCAGACTTTGGCAGCACCTGTAGTGACAGATCCATCAGTGTGAAAGTTTATCAGATGCCAAAACCGATAAATTGATTATAATACCATGATTTTTACACGTTATCGCTGTGATACGTGATTTTATTGTAACAGTTGAAAGACAGCTTTCACAGTACAACGTTAAACTATCAGGAATATGTGATTGCACTCATTGATTAGTCAACACAATTAGGTGATGTAATATTTCCTTTTTCTTCCTCCCCTTCTTATTTTTAGGGTAACATGACATTAGGCTGAAAAGCAGAGTTTCACTGTCTAATTTGGTTAGACGTTTTAAGCCTGTTTCACCCCTGACCACCATCACTGATGGGTGTGGTCAGAGGTGCCACAGGGTACACTTCATTGCACATCACTGCAGCAGAGTGAGGAGGAGAGTTTCATCACGTTTAAATGATGGTAGAGCAGTTGAGCTTAATACAATAGAGAATCAGAGAGAATCATCCACTGGGGTTTGAAGTTTCTTTTGTCGTTTGTTCCTTCGACAGTACCTACACTACAGTCTCGAGAGTGATTAGTTTATTTTTATTATTTATATCTTTTGAAGCATGCGGTTTTAATATTTAGTATTTAATAATTTCAGTCACTCTACTCCTACTTATCAGGCTAATGTCCTTGATAAACCGGTCCAGAGGGTGAGGAGATAACTCTGGCAGGGTCACTGATCCTGCAGCTTGCAGACTGACACACTGAACCTGCGTCCTTCAGCTTCACCTCAGTCACGAATCACTGCATTGACAAAACGGTCAGAATGACACACGACGAGCTAATTTCTTACCACGCACACGTCTGCGGATAGTACAATGTTCATTATCCTGCTGCTGCTGTCGTCAGCGACTGCAGCCCATTATGCAATCTGGTTGGTATCTGGTCTGATGATGCGTTATGTCACACTTTGTGCCAATATGAGATTTAGGTTTTCGAGTAGCGCTGATGCATTCATATATCTCAGTACGGTACCGTGAATGAAGCTTCCTACTCTGATAAATCTAATGAAGACAGCTCACTCGGGCCTCGTTTTCCCTTCAGTCTTTTCTCAAACACAAACCACAACATTTCATAATCGTATCAACGTTGCCTTTGGCCAGCAGTTGCCTATTTACAAATCCAAGACACGAAGCAACATCAGCATTCATTTGTACTAATGTGTCTGACCACCTGATGAATGTAAGTCAAATATTTCTTCTTTTAGCTCGCTTGTGGCCTCTACCAACTTTGTTAATTTGTTAATCTAAAAATACTGAGTAGTGCAGCTTTAAGATTGTGCTTCCCGTAGTTTAAATTAGCCACAATGTTGACGCGCAAAAGGGCCGTTGAATCATTGTTTTCCCTAATCAGCAGACTAGTAATTCTAATTGACCATCACTGACTCAAATCTACCAATATAATCATCATTTTCAGGTATAAAAACGGTGATTAGTGCCGTTTTAAACACCAAGGGAACCTTTAATGTTTTACATGAAGCTTGTTGAATTTGTTTATGTCATCTGTGAGAACAAATAGCTCTTAAAATATGAAAGGATCAAATTCAGTTTTTGTAAATGATGAGCAGTGATTATCAAAATAGACTCCTGTGCTCTCAATGGTTTAACTACTGATGCTGTTTTCAAAATGTTCTGGTTTTGACCTTTTATACTGTGAATGTCTGCTTGTCTTGTCTTTCCTGTGACCTTGTCGGATTCACCCGGGTGACACGGAACACAGAACAGCTGTGATTTGGACCGTTTAATCATAATTTCTCATTCAGGCAAATGAGGCTGTAGACTTTCGAAACACATGCTGGGTAGGTTATATTAAGATCATGCTTGAGGAGGGTGCCAGGCTTCAGGAGCACCATCCAAGACCCCATTAGTATGCATGTTGGTGTTTTTGCCTGTTGCAGACACAGCCAGTTGTTCAGCATTTTGGGAAATATGCTTATTTGCTTAAGCGAGTTAGAGACGAAGAGACACGTAAGAAGATTAACACGGCTCTCGTGTCTCTACACTAAATATGTTGCAGGATCCAGCAGCCTGTTGGCTAAGCGCAGCATAAAGACTGGAAACGGGGGAACTTCAGGGTGAGTTATATGCTGGACTATTCCTTGGCTGGAATCCGTAACTTCCTGGAGTCTCTGCTGGTTGCCTGGCAACTGCTTCCGGTCAAGCAATATTCCAGCATATAACTCCCTGTAAACAGCATTGTCGTTTTTACACTCCGGTTTATGTAACTTGTTAATTGGTAAGCTTTAGAGGGGCTGTCAGGCGACCTAAGCTAACGGCAGCCTTGGTCTAGCAACATCTTTTCTAACTATCTTACGTAGTGTGTGTCTGTTTTTTGCGTGATATGTTTGTGCTTCCTTTGCGTGTCCAGTGTTTCCTTCCCTGGTGTGGTTCCCTCCTTATTTGGTTATGCTTCCTGCCACTCGTTAGTGTCCCTCTGGTGTTGATCTGTTCCACCTGTTCCCAGTGTTCACCTGTGTCTGTTTCCCTCGTTAGTCGGTGTGTATCTGTACCTGTGACTGTTGTCGTCTTCACGTGTGTGTCTCTGCCTGGTGGTCGTAGATGTTTAGCTGTTTGTCGTCTGGATCCCCTTGTGTTTTCGCTTCCTCCCCATGGACTTACCCCGCACCCTGTTCCCCACTTGGACTCTCGAGTAACTGCCTCACCTACCTGTAAGTGTCTTTGTGCTAATAAACTGGACTTGCTCCCCCTTCCCCTCAACTGTCTGCGTTTGGGTCATCTTTCCTGCCTCCGCAATGCCTGTGCCTGACATCTGCAAGAAAACTAATTTCCCTGAAGGATGACCTATTCCTTTAACCACCTTCTAAACAGTTAATTCCACACTTAAATATTTTGGTTTGCCCAAACAGCAAGCTGTGAAAACATGTTAAACATTTGCATATTTAGCAACGAATGCTGCAACATTAGCATTTGAGTTTCTCTTTTATAGTCCAATATTACTCTCCACGTACTGTAGCTCTATTTGGTTTCTGCCAGCTCCTGAGGGAAGTTCACATCATAATAAGTAATTTGATCCATCAATGCAGCTTTAAGATTGTATGCTATGAGGTTGATACACAAGGGCCATTAAATAATTGTTTACCCTAATCAGCAAAGACTAATAATTCTGAATGACAATCATCGCCGGAAATCTAGCGATATAATCAGGCTTATTATTATAACCATAATTGTGAAGACCTATTTCAGGCCTCGCATACTCTGTGTGTCTTCTCAGAGCTTCACGTGTCACAGATGTCCTGCCAGCTGCAAAGGAGCAGGAGTAATGACACTGTAAACCTCTCGAATGTTCATTCAGCGTCTGTGTTTGTCAGGGCTGCACTCGATCACGTTTCTGGCTGTTGTCATAAACATGGTTACCGCCTCGGGGCGAAGGATAAACTGTGCAGGAGCACTGTAACCAAAGTCTAGTTAGTGAGGACATGATGACCAAGGTGTCTCTCACAACTAAACCGTTTAGTGGCAAGTTAATACATGTAATTAAATTATTTAGTGGTAAGTTAATGAGTGTGATGGGTTGTGTCTTTGCAGGGCAGCCAACCTAAAATATAACGATTGGATGTAGCAAATTAATATCAGCATTAAGTCTTGTGATTTACAGATTTTACAAGGCTGCACTGTAGATTTTCACGAGGGGAAACATGCTTTCTGACTAAAGTATTTGCTGCATATATTCATAACCTGAACAAATCAATTTTCATGCCAGAGAGAAAAAAAAAACCTATTGATCCAAAGTAAGGAAATCCTGAGCTGAGTACCACTCTGAAAAGAAATCTGAAGAAACTCTACTTCCACTTGTGTTCATATCGCAGTCTGTATTAGCCAAATTCAGCTTATGAATGGCACACTGACTTTTTTTTTCCTGCTCTATTGTGCAGGTCTGTATTTTCTGTATGTGTGTGCCATTGTGTCAAAGATGCCTTATTTATCAATGTGGCATTTGAGGACAGACAGATGGCCTGGCTGGAATTCACCAGGATGGTCCTTAGGTCATTTTATTTTGGAAAGCAGCACTGTATTCCTGGGGACACTGCTGTGGATCAGCCACCCACCCATGACGAACACCAGGCTCCTATTAACATTTAAGCAGTGGTGGTAGAAGTACTCAAAACTGCAGTGTAGAAATAATGTTACGTGTAAAATGCCTGTATTCATAATGTTAAGTAAATGTACAAAACAATTAGCATCAAAATATGCTTTAAGTACAAAATGTAAAAAGTACAGAAGGAGCCGTTTCAGAATAATGTAGATTAAATGACTGAATTATAATTATTGATTCATTAATGCATACATTACTTTAATGCTTCTACTATACGTACTGCAAGGTAGCTTGTGCATTTCACCAAGGGAATAATGTAGTCTTATATTAATAATCTAATACATCATTTATTTGTTGATTATATTTTGTGTTATTAATCTGAATCTTCAAAGGAATTCAATAAATGTAGTGGAATAAGAACTACAATATTTGCCTCTGTGATGTAGTGGAGTAGAAAGATAAAGTAACATCAAATGGAAATATTCGAGTACATTTACCTCAAAATTTAACTCAAGCACCGAATTTGAGTAAATGTTACCTTCCACCACTGCAGTTAAAGTGAGGGATGCATGAAGTGGATGTGACGAGTAGGAAAATGGAGCCCAGACTGAACAAAGACTGTCTGGCTGCAGACACAAAGCTCTGGCCTCCCACCAATCAGAGCTTTGATCCCACAGTTATTGCCAGCTTTAGGGGAATATGGAACAATCTGACCCCTGGTTCTTCTGAATGGTTTATTTATTTATTTTTAGATACTGTAGCAGCTCGGAGTAACACGACCTCCCTCTGCAGAATTTATAAAACATGTTTCTACCTCACCTGAATCTCAATGAGTCCTCATTAGATATGTTCCTTTTAACTGCTGTACAGTGATATTAACTTAACGCTCCTAACACACTAATGATGATGCTTATTACGTTCTCACTCACCAAACATTCTGCTATTGATTGATCATTGACATTTAAAAAATACATAATTTGCCTCTATGTCAAACATGGCCCCTTTCCCGCAACTACGAAGGAAGAAAAAGAAGACATTTTAATCTGAAATACCAGTGAGGGTGACGCCACCATGGGCTTTGAGCTCGCTCCCCGCAGTAAAAGTGAAGTTCCTGTTTTTCTGGCAGGTTATTCACGCTGGTCGCTGGTGAGTCACACTCCAGGAAGAGTGGGGGAGCATGAGTGGGTTTGCAGGTTGACTTCTGAATGCTTGAGACTCTGGTGCAGAGCCGTGACGTTCTGCACGTCATAGACAGGATCATAGGTGATATTATAATGTGTTGTGAAAGTAGGCCTTTTTATTTTTTTGCAAACGGTTTTAGATAACTCTTTTGAGCACTTCACATCTGAAGGGGGAGATTTGTGAGAAGAGAATGTGATTCGTTTCTTTTCACTTTTTTTTGTGATTGTGACAATTGTTCCAGATTAGTTTAAAACCAGACTTGTTTTAAACAGTGGTGGACTTTAAGTCAGACTTTCGGGAAAATAAAAAACCTTGAGACTTGAATTGGACTTGTTTAAAATAGCTTGAGACTTATTTCAAATAACCTGTGACTGCATTGGCTGAATCCCCCCTTTTTTTCCTTATCTCCGACAGTTTCATAAAAATATATTTTATTCTTAAACACTCACAGTGGTTTCTTAAAAGTGCTTTCCTTCTGGGTAGTGAATGATTATTGACCATTTTTATTACATTGTATCGCAATGTGATTTCCCTCTTTTCCTGTAATTGGCAACTGCATTAAGGGAAGCTCATAAGAGTATGTTGGCAAAAATAAATGCAAATTGGATGGAGTTTGTCTTGGCAGCTGTGGTTATCGCTCTCCGAGTCCGAGCTCACTGTGCCCCCTGGTGGGTGGAGCCATCTGCCAGCCAATGGCTGAACGTGGCTGACGGTACAGATGTGATGCATCAGTTATCCTGTGACTGAGATGAAAGATGAATGCTGGCACCTCATTGACAAACCCAGTCGTGATGGCCCCCTCTTTGTTACAGCCTGTGTGATTTACTTACTGCCATCACTGAATCTTCCTCCGCTGGCGGCATTAGCATTTCTAGGGTTGCACCGCCATTGTTTCCCGTTTCTAAACTGGGATGGTCAGAGGCATAAAGAGATTTCCTGGATTCAAAGAAGACGGCTCGATTAAAAATGCATGCGGGTGCTTTTTGTCATTACGGAGCCATCAGTGGCTGCAGGTTGACAATACAATTTCACATCATGGAAATGAATTAGGCTGAGCTCATTCATTATGGATGCCCATTGGCTTCTTGTTCAGGGTGGCCATTGTGTCATTTTTAAATAGATGAAAGCCGCGTAGGGTCGCAGATAACCTGGTAGTGTATTTCAGGATGTAAAACATGTGTTCTGCTGTCTGGCCGAAACCTTTCAGTCCGTATCTGTGCCTCTCTGGGTCGAGCCCTCGTCTACATTAGCTCTGGCTTTTAGGAAGTAAATTAAGACACTCGTTTTGTAACAGTATTAATGAGCTGTTCTGCTTTCATGGCTTTTAAATGTCAATCAATGATACTGTAGTTTTTTAAGAATTAAAAATCTAGGTCTTTTTTTAAAATGTTTTTTTTTTTTTTTTACCCAAATGGCAGAGAACATTTTGTAACTGCTGCATCTCATAATGTATAAACTCATGAACCGTGTTGTGGTTTAGCTGCTTTTTAGCCTACTTTGTAATAAGTATGCTCCGGTTAGGTAACAGAGATTTTGTCGTCTGCCCTCCATTTCTGATAATCTTCTACCTTCTTCTCTGGTTAGACAAACACAACGTGGCAGCTTCACTTTTGGACTTTACTGTGTGATTCTCAGTGACAGCAGCATCGTGTTGGATGAGAACAGAGGCTTTTTTTCCGAATGGTAACCGTACGAAATGAGTGGTCACCTCAAGCTCAGTTCGACCTCTAAATATCTAGATGTGCTGATTTGTGCTGTGTTTATTTCCCTTTTGTGTTCACAGTTTAGTCTGATTTCCTGTGGTGTTCGCGTCAAGTCTCACCTAAACTCTATCAGTGTCAGCGTCGTCACCTGACAACTCTTGTTTTGTTCACCAACACCCCCGGATCTCATGTTTATTACCTGGCAACCTGCCTCCCAGTCTGCTCTGAACATCTATCGACCTACTCCAGGCTTCGGCTTATTCCGCAGCGTCTCCCAGCTGCAGGAAGGCAGAGTGGCGGAGAGTAAAAGCAATACCCTGTTTCTTATTGTCACGCTGCCCCACTGTGGCCGCCGAGGCTTCGGACTCTGTTGCTTCCTTGTTTGTGTCTGTGAAAGCTAAAGCCACGTTCTGTCACCTCGCCCACTCTTCCGCTGCCAATTTACATGATGAGACGAGCTCTTGTGTATTTATTTACACTGTCGCATGTACAGTAACTGAGTCTGTTTGTGACACTGCTCTTCCAAACGGTGACTCTTTCTTTCTGGTTTATATAACACAATTATCGCAGGCTTGCGAGATGTATCAAGGTCTGACAATGCTCATTAATAGGCATTAAGCATTTGCTGCACACCTTGAGACACATTTCTGTTCTTTTTAAGTCTAGAAAAAAAGATCTAGAGCTGCAACTGACGATCATTTCCTGCTGATTGTTTTGTCAAGTCATTTATTAATCGTTTAGTCTGTATACATGTCATAAAAATAACAATTTCTTTAAATGTCTTTTGTTTGACCATCCGTCCAAAAGTAATATAATATAAATACATGTTTTGCTGAAAAAAACATTTTTTTTGATTGTCAAAATAGTGGCAGATACATTTTCTGTTGATCAGCTAATTGATTAATCAACTAATTATTGCAGCTCTGAAATGATCATTTAAATAATTTAATAATGTGGTTAAATTTTTTTATACATATCTAACATTATATATACATTTTATTATTTTCTGTGTCATTTTCTAATATTTTATGTTATTTCACACTTTTATACATTTGTTTCTCTTGCTTTGGTTTGTGAAGCACTTTCTAACGTAGTTTTGAAAAGTGCAAATTTGCAAAGGTTTGCACTTTGTTCCTGTAAACTCCTTCACAAATCATTGTAAATATTAGAATAAATGAGTTTTTCCAGCCAAAATTGTCAAGCTGGCACCACTTTTTATTATTATTTTATTATTTTCCAGAAACATCTACTGTCTAGTTCTAAGGTAGTTTTTGTGTAAAAGTATATTTTGGACAATTTAAAAGTATCAAAACAACTTTAGTAAAATGGTCCCTTCTTTTCTTTTGTCCAGGTGGTGCTTGTATTTGCTCTCAGCATTGGAGCCCTTGTTATATACTTCATCGATTCCTCTGAGTAAGTATTTCTTTTTTTCTGAAAAAATCATTACCATAAGATCAGAGAAGTGTTAACACTGCCATCATGGGAATGTAGCCTCGTAGCGACTGAACCAACCAGAACAGCACTGAGTGTAGATGGATGGATGAAGTGGCCTTGAGTACATGTCGAGTTGTGTGTATTCCTTTAGAGTCCTTTAGCTCAAAACTTACAGTAACTTTATTAAAGTTACATTTGGGCAGTTTTCTCTCAGAGAAATGTATCAATTATGCTGTATTTATTATGGTCTTATTGCTTTTCAAAATGTAATCCTGCAGGTGAAATGATGTTGCTTCCGTTATAAAGATTATAATGGTTCATTTTAAAATTGTATGCGTTTCAGACACGTATGATTTAGATTAGCCAGAGACCTCAGCCATTAACTGGTTCCTATACTGTCATAAATCCCCATATGGTGCATACTGTATACTGTACTAGCCTTAATAACCTTGAGTGCTTTGTGCTCTGTACATGGTATTCGAGAACACTGGCTGTTTTCATCCAGTCCCCTTCCAGGTACACTGCTCCGACCTTACTGGCGGTCTCCGCTGACAAACTGCCAGCGCTCACAGATGAAATTTGCTTAATCTCTGTAATGAAAGGATCAGACCCTCAAACAGGCAGGAAAGCACCAAAGTTCCTGTTCAAAACAACCACCATCACTCATCAAACTAGAGGAAGCGGAAGACCCTTTTAGCTCCATGTGTGACAGTATACTGTTACAGCAGCCTGGTGGTGTTTGGACAGGATGTGCCATTACGAAGGAGTGCAAAATACACCAGGATAAAAGCTTTTATGAAGCCCAAAGGGAGCCTCCGCTGGGAGCAATGTTAAGGTAGAGAATAGAAAGTTGGGCTATAAACTCATGTAATCTGGCTTGTGGTCCTGGAGGCAGACATTCAGGTCTTTTTTTTTTTGTAATTTCATAAGACTGTGCACAGCGGAGGGCTTGTCTTGCTCTGATGTGGTTTGCGAGCATGATCTCATTTCATTAACTGGACAAGCTAAGGTAGAGTTACATCCTCACCAATACCATCTGTGGCCTCCTGTTCTCAGAACTTGCTTGCAGCCGCGCCCAGGTTCCCTTTTCACCTGGCGAAGGATGACCTATGACCTCTTTAACCTTTTCATGCATATGAAAAAGCATTGTTAAACACACAATGAGGAAAGATGCTGCTGCATGATTCGTCTAGGCTCTTTGTCCCAGTTTTCATTTAGTCTTGGCCAGGTCTTTCTATTATTCAGACAGTATTTTTTCACTATCTGTCAACCCAACAAGCCCAGTACCTAAAGCCAAAGAGCAGCCAGTTAGCCGCTCTCTTGCATGCTTCTAAGTGGCATCAGACTGTAACAGATGCAGCCCTTCCTGTAATTAGTCCTGTGGGGCTGCTGAGGCTGTTATATGATGGACAGAGTGACCTGGCTGGAAGCAATACAGAGAGAGACGTCGATGCAGCAGACCCACTTTAAGTTCATAGAAAAGAGCTCAAACTATTAGATGAAGAAGCTGGTTAGGTCTCAAAGGGGGTTTTACTTCATAAAGTTGTAGTCCTGTCTTACTCTGCACCCTCTGCTTCCATGTACTCCCATATAAGTCCCGGTGAACATGGAGAGTGGGACACTGTTCATGTTAAAGTAGAGCTGGGTGTCAAGCCTCAGTACTGACTACCGCACAGGTTTCAGTCATTGATTTCTTTTGGCCACTGGGGGGCAGAAAAACTCCACAACAAGCTGATGAATCCTGGCACATAATTGTCTTAAAGCTACCCTGTGATCGATCTAGTGTCCTTGCTCAGCACATACCTTGGTCAAATTTCTTTTTAATAACTTAATTTAAATCTGCATTATGTGATTTTTTTTTAAAATGCTACTTGGGGGCAGCGAACCTGGCAAATGTATGTCCACTAGTAACTCACCTTTTAGTTCTGTTTTGGTCTCCACCACCTCCTGAGAAGAATCTCTATTTTGGCTACTGGATGTTACACTTTCTTTACGAGCTAGTCACTAAGAACGTAGGTCTGCCAGTTGGTGCTGGGCAGGGAGCTGCATTTGGAAACGGTTTGAAATGAGTTTGGCTGTAAAAAAAAAACACCAATGAACTGAAAGAGGGCAGAAAACTCTGGACTTGTATTTTGGGTATTTCTGGGTGTGTCACTGCAACTGGCAGAATTCCTGCACAACTGCTCGTGTTAACTCATTAATATTTATTTATTCGGCCAAATGAACGGCACAAACTATACATATTGATACCTTTTTAAATGTATATTCTTCAATGTAAGGTATCTTACTTGCAGCACCGAAACCTGCTCTATAGAACATTTTCAAACAATGCTCACGAAAAGTGATCTGCTTTCACCCTCGGTGGGTTCAGCTTTTCTTGAGCATTAAGGCTGCAAATCACGTGCAGAGCCATCAGAGAATATTCAGGTCTGCTGTGTGAGCTGTTCTGTCTTGTTTGATCTGAGACTGAATTGAATGAGGGAGAGAGATACCAGAAAGCACTGTGGGCAGGGAGCGTGTGTGATCCATAACAGGCTTAGTCCTCTTCCACACCAGTCCTACTGGAACTCAATTATTTAGAACTGCATGTCTGCCTCTCCTATGTGGTCTGTCACCCTGTTATGACGGGGATTTGCCAGGATGACGTGTCATTACAGCGAACGAGGGCAGAACCATCGAACGTGTTGGGATTATTCTTAGAGGTGTCTAAGAGAAGACTGTTTAGGGATATTTTTTTCTTTATCTTCATTGCAAGACAATTGAATGTAAAAAAAAAAAGCAAAGTTCAAGGGTTGAATAAAGGAGAAGAAAACTGTTGATAAGATCAGTAATGGGGGGGAGCAGCCTGACATGAATTAGAGCAACATCTGAACATCAGTCCTCTTTACATTATCAAATAACCTGCAAAAGTTACAAAACTGATTGCGTCACTGTTGATGCCCCTTTCAGAAATCTTTTCCAGGAAGAGGGTGTGTTTTGTTTTGCTTTGAGGATTTAGAAATCTCCCGTTTTCTTGTGGTCATAAAGGCTGATGAAAGCCTTAAAGTACTCAGACTACATAGTGTCAGGATGAAGAGGAACTTATTTTCCCATTTTCTGACCAATTAAATCCAGCACCTTTCGACAGAAAGTTGATCATCTTTAGACACACACCTAAATGCAAGTCCAGTTTACACTTGAGGGTTAAAACAATGCAGACCAGCTGGGGTAACATAAGGATTTTTATAAACACTGAGGTGTGATGGCTGTGTGAGGCCGACGAGTTTGAGTCTCCCTCATCACATCACCAACCTCCTGATTATTATCGGTGTGCATCAGATTGGTTCAAATAATCCCTGAGGTATTTTAATGTCACCTCATGAACTCCATGGGGACAGTGTTTTATCAAACAGACTTTATTAGATTTTGTTTTTTACATAACAAAAGCAATTTGCTTTAATCCGAGCGGTATTAAACAGCACAGGGGAGGTGGTTGCATGATGAGGTGTGCGTTAGTGCAGCGATCCTGCAGGTAACAAAGAGACTAACAAAGAGGCATGAAAACAAACTAACTGAAGGGACCTGCTTAACACTAACATGCTGCAGAGAAGAAAGACTAACAAAAATCAGCATGATTCCCAATAACCTGTGCTTTAGGGCAGTGGTTCTCAACCTTTTCATCCCGTTGGTCCTTAACACGAAGCAATATCTATTTGTGGCCCCTCATAAAAAGTTCACGAATATTGGAGACTTTTCCTAATTTTTCCTTCTCAGATTCATTTATTTGTATAGTTTTTAGAGGACTGATGAGGTAAAATGAGCCCCTAATTCATACAGAAAGTAAAGATAACAGTAAAGTCACAATGTATTTCTGAATCGGCTTTTTCCCTAACAAAATGTCGGTGGTGGGATTTCAGGAAAACCAACAAAACAAAAACACAATTTTGTGTTACAGAAATATACCTCATATAATTTTTTGCCTTTCTATCATCTCATCTCACTTATCCTGTGACCCTCAGTTTGGAAACCACTGCTTTAGGGCTGAAACTAATTATTATTTTCATTATCAATTCATCTATAGATTATTTTTCTGTTTGATCAGCTGTTAGTTTTGTGTAAGAAGAAGCTTAAAAAATACTGAAAACGACGAGGCGATGTCTTCAAATACCTTGTTTTGTCCGACCAACAGTCTAAAACCAGACAGATCGTTCAGTTTACAATACAAAACCAGAAAAACTTCTCACACTCGAGAAGCTGGAAACCGCTAATGTTTTGGTTCAATACATGACTTAAATGATGAATAAAATATGAAAATTGTTTCAACTTGTTTCCGCACTAACACGATTAACCTGTGTTTCCATTTTAGGTGTGAATAATATTTTGAGAGGATATTTTTTTACTTCCAGGTCATCATTTTTATTACCCAGTCCTACTAACCTATTCCAGTCACATTCACTTGGTTATTTATTTCTCTTTATTTGAATTCTTAGTGCCAGATACAAGCTTTTTGAGGGTGAGACTTCACTGCATTGCTAGCATTTGGTATTGCTGCCTGATTCCATAAAAGAAGAAATGAACCCTGCATGCATTTAACCCTTAAACTACTGCCTTGGCTCTGCATTTCCATCATGTCTGACTTTAATATTTACCTGAAATGCTGTCTATGGGATGGGAAATGCAGGCCTGAATGGAAAACAGCCTCATTTTAATTACGTAATATTGCACCTGGAATTTGACAGACTGTTTTGCAGTTATTTAAGGGTTAATCAGGTATCTCCACAAGTTATTGCTTGTGTGACAATAAATGCATGTTCTTCCTCAACAGAAATCCCTTTGGAAAATACCAACTATTGCACTTTTTTCAACGCTTAAGTTCTCTTCTTTTGGAAATCTCAAAACGCATTTTCAGGAAAAGAAGAATGCATCTTTTATGCTTTTTTTCCCCCATGAAATACTGTTGATATATATCCATTTTATGAAAACCTTTCCTCACATGACTGCCAGTATTTATAAGACATCAACATACTCTGTTTCTCTCTCTAATAGTCCTATCGAGTCCTGTCAGAACTTCTACAAAGACTTCACGTTGCAGATCGACATGGCGTTCAACGTGTTTTTCTTGCTGTACTTCGGCCTCCGCGTAAGTAAAACTGAAGTTGCCTCCATTTAGAAAAATAAGGTTATTTGCTCTCTTATCTGCCTGAAAACTGTGAATTAACCCTTCATCTCAACAGTTTATTGCTGCCAATGACAAGCTGTGGTTCTGGCTGGAGGTGAACTCAGTGGTGGACTTCTTCACGGTCCCGCCGGTGTTTGTGTCGGTGTACCTGAACAGGAGCTGGCTCGGTAAGCTCATGTGGCTCACACAGGCTGATGAACAGACCAAGTGGATCTTTGGGCTTTGTATTTAGGAGCCTGTGGTGCCATCCAGTGGATTTATCGGGTCTAGCAGCTGTCAGTGAACACACCTTATAATCTCAGCTGCAAAATGGTATTTTGTGGTCATTTACATTGGCACAACTACAATTTTAGCCATATAAGTTTGATAATTTTGTCATGAAATGAACTTTATGTTGGGACGTTGCATGACATGCATGAAAAGGTTGAATGATCCTCACTATTACTGTGGAAGAACTACTACAGTGCAGCATGCCAACTGAAAAACACGGTGACTCGAGCTTCACCCGTCAAACTAATGCTTGTTTGCATGACAACACTATCAAATATTATATGGCTGTCAGCTGGTGTGCCATTCAAACTTGCATTTTTGCAAGTTGATTTGAATAGAAATGTAATTTTGTCTTTGGCCATGTGTTGTGGGCAGTGGGCATTGTGCTGCAGGTGTCATTCACATGCCCTTCACCTGTCTGGCAGAGCTCTCCGGCATCACCTGCAGTAACACTCGAATTCAATCACACTGTGTGTGACGAATGGTTAAAAAAAAAAGGGTAATAAGCTTTGCTCTGGGCTCCAGCGCTAGAATAGAAGTCAATCTGCTAAATGTGTGAAGCTCATCACTCGGAGAGGTCTGTGAGGAATTAGAGGATTAAGGGGGATCATTTTTTTGTGTGCTGCATTTCAGTTTGTATAGCTGCGCTTTTTCCTCCTGTCAGCTGAGGACCAAACCTGCCGTGTAGCCAGCAATAACACCTCTTGAGCAGCCTACTACTAGTCTGATAGGTGCATTTGCTTAATGTGCCTGTGTGTTTTCCCGGTAATGTACTGTGACTTGTGGCGTGAAAACAGTGAAAGTAGAACAAGCTGGTGCCGGCTGCTGGTGCCATCTAGTGGACATGTGCGAGTATGGTTGGCATATGAGGTGATAAGATTTTCTTTCCCAGTACTGTCACGATTCCCTCATGCGTGTTGTAGATTTGGGGAGCAGCATATAGTGTCCATATCATTGTTTATACAGACAGTTATAGGTTTGTTAGAAACAATACGTTTCCATTGGCCATTTTGTTGCTATAGTTGTAGAAAACAGTGTTGACAGTTACTCTTTCCATCCTGATGTCACCATTTGTGTAGGTGTTGCTCTTTTTGTCGTCTGCTCAGCCACGCGTGGCTCTCACTGCTCCAACTGTTTTTACTGAATTTCACACGAACCGAAATGCAGCACTTCCTGCCAGACTCCAAACGGCAAATTTGCAAGCATTCGTGCACCTAGTAGGTTGGTAGGCTAATACAGGTTTGAATACTTTTTTGTATTGTATCCCAATTTGATTTTTGTTTCATTATAAGTTAACATGAAGCTTTAAAAAAAACAAACCATACTGACATTTCCTGTGGTTTGGAGAACTGATCCAGTGGAAAAAGACATAATCTCCTTCAGTATGGTCTGTGAGCAATTGGTTGTGCAGGATTAGTGACCGATTAGTTTGGTTTAGTTAAACTGAGGTTAAACAGTTGGTGAGGTCATAACCAGCTCAGCAGCGTCCGGTCGCAGCTGTCGAACGTCCGTTTCTGACCAGAACTGTGTATATCAGCCGGGCGCTCAGCCAAACTGCCAATCCTCCTGTCTGAACATTCTGACTCAAATACACACACACTAATATCCTCTCATACTAACACACTCAGTGATGCATGACAGGATTGCGGGAGCGAGCATCGCTTATTTTGGATGTTGAAAGGAACATGCAGATGCTAATAAGCGCGATTTACCGCACTGTGAGGTCTGACCTGCTGCAGGTGTGAAAGACGAGCAACACATTTATCTCTGACAGTGAAAACAATCCAGTGCAACTCCTCCAAATGTTATAAGGTAAACAGAATATTACTCTTCCAGATAAGCTATTCTTGTCTTGGTTATGGTCTTATGTTGCAGCTTTTGTGCAAAAACACTATTAAACTGTCCACTGAAACTAAATGTCCTCAAATGAAAATGCTCTAAAGCAGTGGTTCCTCTAAACACGTCGCAAGTGACGAATGCTGCAGGAGGATTAATGGAATAGGAAGGAACTATGTGATTTAATGAGGGGAAAAGTCATTTCAGAAAGTGACAAATCAGTTAATTTCTAGGAAATGATAGGAAACTATAGGACTAAGAAATAAAGCGTTAACATTCAGACAGTATGTGGTTATTCATACTTATCTGTAATCTTCGATTTTTTTTTTTCTTTAGAAATACTGAATCTGAATCTAAACATAATTCAAATCAAACAATCTGAGAAGGAAGAATGATCTCTGTGTTTGAATTACTTCAATTACTTTTGTTAATAGACGTTTGAAAAGACAAACTTACAGTGCTTTGTACTGAAATGATTAAGTGACATTTCAAATTCTATTTAATATTTCAGATTAGATGGAGTTTACAGAATGAGATTTCTGTCAGCTGCTGTATTTACTCAGCTTGCAGTGACATTTTTTATGCTTTACTCTCAACCACAATAGGAGTCATTACATCAGCTGTGATTAATTTAGGGATTATTGCGGAACCACTAAATCCAAAGGAAAACACAGTTATTGCCAAAGCTTCTCCCTTCTGCATACACAGCTTTACTGGTTGTTCACATGACTTGTTTTCCAACTAAAAACGTGAGACACGGATACACGCTGTTCTTGTCCAAGATTAGAGAATGACATTTGGTTCGTTGAGTGCAGTTGCAGGGTTATAGGGATGAGATGTAGGCTACAATGTGAAGCCAGCTGACGGACAGACTCGCTGTCTGGCCTCTTCCTTTTCCCTGGATGAATCCTAAAGGAGCTTACACTCTAATATCCTGATGGGAAAAGGGTTTGCTTTAAGCTTGCTGAACACGCCTCATCACAGCGAGGATACCAGGAAGGTCCGAAGTTGAAAAACAAGAGTCCTTATTGACGCCAACATGTTGGGTGCCACTGTCATAAAAACGCCTGATTTTATTTTTATTTATTTTTTGTCTCTTTTTGGAGGAGGATCGTATTTTTTCTACACGATATCTTTCAAGGTAGATGCAGAATAGTCGAGACGTGGACGTGAAGCAGATTTTGGACGCGACGTTTGAAACCGTTTCCAGACATGATTCCCACTAAGATGTTAACGTACAGGGCGCCTGATGGAGGCACACACACTCAGACGATTTCTAACACAAGAAGGCGAAAGAAATCGACCGGGGAGCTCTTCCAGAAGGGCTACAGGGTCAGGATGGGCCACGGGCAGGTCAGCGAGAAAGAGGACCAGGACAGCATCTGGTACAGCCTCGGTGGATGCTTCCATGTAATCTCCTACTGGGGTGGGTAAGACCTGCAGGACGCGGGAACGGGGGGGAATCTCCGCTAAAGCTGAAGGCTGGCGTGTCCAGAAGTCTTTGAACTCTGTGTGTCAGCTGGAGCAGGTTCAGGATTTTCTCTGTATTATGCTCCCCATCTGGCAAACACTCGCTTGAAATGAAAAAACGAGCTTTGGCCAGGCACACCACGGTTCACGTCATTTTCTAAAAGATTATTTCTATTTATCTAGCTGAACGATCGCCTGTAACGTCTTTGATTTGTATCATTTGGCATTCAAACAAATATATTCCGGCAAGATCATTTGTCAGCCTGATTAATGCACGCAGAGATGGATTTTACTTGATTGCTCACTCTTGGCTGAGGTGGCTTTTCATTCTTTATGCGGCAGCGACGCTGCAGTGGATTCTGCTTTTTCTCAGTTGGACCTATGAATCATTTGGCTTTTAAACTCAGGTGGGAGGTTCCTTTCTTTTTAGCAGGTAGTTTACTGCAATGCACCTAAATGATGAAACACAAACAAGATGTGTTTTTGTAGGAGATTTCTGCATTTCGGACAGAAATGGCAGTAAACTGGTTATAACGAGGGCGTGATTTAACGCGTATGGAGCTCAAATGATTGTATGAAACAGTCAGTAATCATGTTCTCATGCTCAAGCTGGTGTTGCCACTGCTGATGTTGTTGTGGTGTCATGTCGTCCTTGAACTCTTAGCAACAGGAGCAGGCTCTATTTTTTTTCTTCCCGAAAATACCCTCAAATTTAGGATTTGACGTCACGCCTGTTTGGTCAATCAGTGTGGCACGACAGCGTCCACCTGTCTTCACTCTAATCCAGGTTTTCATCTTGTTCACGTTCTGAGTTTCATCCAGCAGGAATGTGTCAGGTAGATGCCGGAGCTTTATGAGACTCTGGAGTGCTGCATGTTGGTAAAGAGAGATAGAGATCTGGGGTGTTTTTTTTTTTCCTTCACATAGTCCTAAAAGTTTCTTCTCGGATACAGTAAGGCTTACCAGTAGGGAGCTTTTTTGTTGTTGATTTTTTTATTAACATGAATTCAAAGAAGCTGGTAAACATGGATGAAAGTATGAACGGTATGATGCTCTTGTTAAACCGCAGTTGATGTTGTTTCAATTGTTATTAATCATCTCTGGTAATTTTGCTTATGGTCTTTTCTTCCCCTCACAGGCTTGAGGTTTTTAAGGGCCTTAAGGTTGATACAGTTCTCAGAAATTTTACAGTTTTTGAATATACTCAAGACAAGGTAAGTGTATTCACATTTTCTCTCACCCTTTTGTCAGTGTAGCAGACTGTTAGTGATGTTTTCTCACCAGTGTTATGTTGTGAAAATTGCATGTGAAGTGGTTAATAGTGACATTTATTTTGTAGCTATATAAATGGATGTTTAGCTAATATCAAGTAACGCGCTGCATTGTGCACACAGGGCACGCTCCACTTGTGTGACGGAGTCTTGAACGAAGCTGCTTTCTGTTTGTCTCCTCGCTGCTTAGAATGAAAAGCTTTTTGCACAGATGTCATGGCAGGAAGAGCTTATAGTGCAACAAAATGCTTTAGAATAATCTCCTCACTCATTCACTCAGATGAAGGTCAAGACAGAACACACAAAGCAGGAGAGGACAGAGGTCACGCAGGGACTAAATCCACAGTAACACACACCGTCTAATGTATTTAGAAGTCTTACATACACAGTGTGGAAGACCTTTGCTCACAAAATGCACGTGTTTACATTTACATTAGTCATATCTTTCAGTGGCACGGGAAGAAAATATCCTTTTTTTTGTGTGGAAATTGAATGGAAATATTTTGCAAATATTGTGATAGTACATGTTTAAATAGCTAATAGAGCCATATCTTACTATATCTTTTTATGACTAACGAAAATAAAACAAATTTAAGCACTGTAATTCCATACATATTGATTTAAAAAAATATTTCAATTAAATTAAATGCAGCCTCTTTAAGGAGTTGAGAATTGTGCTTTTGTTGAATCAAACTGTTTCTATTTACTACTTTTTATTTATAATTGAAACACTTTCTCACTGTAGCTCCTTTCCACAATGGTACACACAATATGAAAGCAGTATAATGCATTCAAGAGCATGTATCTTCTTATCCAATGACTTGTTTTGACATGTTGGACTATGTATCTTCCTGCTATTAATGTAATGTAACTAAAACTTAACAACTCACACTTTTTGTTCTGGCTCTTTTTTTTAAAATAGCAACTCGATAAAGCTGGTGAACCTGTGTTCAATCTTCATAAGCACATGGCTAACCGCAGCAGGCTTCATTCATTTGGTAAGTTAGTGGGAGCCCACTAAGTTAAGGTGAAAGTATGTTGCTATAGCAACGTGATTATTGCATACATAGAGTGTACATTTTTCTTTTTATTGCTGTGAGTTTTTGTGGTTGTTGTAAAAATCTCCACCTCTGTTCCAGGTGGAAAACTCAGGGGATCCTTGGGAAAACTTCCAAAATTCCCAGGCACTTTCCTACTGGGAATGTGTCTACTTACTTATGGTTACTATGTCCACTGTTGGCTATGGAGACGTTTATGCAAAAACCACCTTGGGCCGCCTGTTTATGGTCTTCTTCATCCTTGGTGGTTTGGTAAAAATCCCTCTTTTTATACTTATTCTTGCTTAAAACCTTCCATGCAACCAATCATCACACCCCGCCAGGGGTTAAGAAACGCTGGGATGCTCTCAACTCAGGACGCCCTTCACCTATTGTTTACACTGAGATGTTTGCATGTCATGTATTACATGAGTTATGAGGTATTGCAGCATTAACTCAGGTAAAATGCTGAAGTTATGTTTTAATATTTATTCATTCCAATATGACATGTAGAATATTTGAGAGTTTTTGATTCTGTTATTAAATGTAGAAGTACTGCGGTTTCAGGCGGCTTCACCCTCCTGCCTCCCCTCCCTCTTTCCAACAAACACAATGAGACAGGGATGATGTGTTATAGCCTCGCTCGAAGGATGTAGCGACATTATCTCAGTTTCTGCACAAATACTTAAAGGCAGAAAAGAGCTCTTACAGAGTGCAGGGTATTAGTCAGGAGTGGATTATCCTGCGGGGGTATAAGTGACATTTTATGTCCTCGGAAGTGTGCCAATCAAAATACAGTTGCAATCAATAAAATTTAAGACTCAAATGAATTTCACATTATCTTTCAGGCAATTACAGATTGAAGTCTTAATTCGGACAGTCAGTGCAACCAAACACTGTTTAAACCCACGGAATTATATTTAAAATTTGAGTGGTTATCCTAAAGTTTCTAGAGACACCACATATGTCGGGCTGAATTTGGGGGAATTGTTTAAAATTATGCAAAAGACATCAATATGGCAACATGTGCAAACATCTTATAGCTTAAATTGAACCTGGAACAACGCGATGCATGTGATACTGTCAAACAGCTTGGAATGAGATGATTGTGCTAAACATAAAGATACTTAAAGGGGAAATTAAAGAAAAATGGATGTTAAGGTGTTAAAGATCCCTTTGTTGTTCATGTTTTATTAGCACATATTCTTTTATTTTCATGACTGGCGGTATAAATCTGCTGTAGTCGCCTCTAAATGAGCTAAAACAGAGTTACCTTTTGCTCATAAACATGCAAGCAACGAGCAAACACTTACAGTGCAGAACCACATCTTCAGATCTATCTTCTGTCATTCTTGATTTAAAATGATCTATGAGAACATGTTAATTTTTACTATAATGAAAAGATGCAAGCATCCAAAGTTTTTACTTTGCTCTCTTTTAAAATCTGGGAAATGGCACTTGTGCCCATTTATAATGCAATTCTTAGTTTGTAAAATAATAACTGTTCACTGACAGAGGAGCCAGCAGAGTTCCTCAGCTCGTCGCGCAGCAATGTAGGGTTCATTTAATGTCCGCCATCCATTTGGCTGCGCTATCCAAATCTACCTGTCATGTGTTTGTTGGATGAAACATGGCACATTTTTCTCTTTTATTCTTCCAATACCCATAAATATTGGCCTCTTTTTCATTTTCATACTACGATAGAATGTAACTGTGATGTAACTTCAGGCTACATTCAGTCCTCATTGACTAATTTGAATGAATTGCAACTTTGTTCTTTTCTTTCTCCTTTTCCTGTTAACAAGTAAATCTTAATACTTCTCCTGCACCTACAGTAGCGTTCGCCTTTCAGACTTTAAACAGATGTAGAGGACCTGCTCTTCTTTGCCTTTCTCTTTTTTAGTCTTTTCTTCTGTCTCCTATCTTCTCCTTAGGCCATGTTTGCGAGCTACGTCCCTGAAATCATAGAGTTAATAGGAAACCGCAAGAAATATGGTGGTTCCTATAGTGCTGTTAATGGGAGAAAGTAAGTATTCAAGGAGGCTCTACTGCCTCCGCCGCAGTAGAACCTTCTTTGCATGCCCTTTTCTTTTTCTTTTTCATGCATGTAGGCCATGTTTGCTCGCTACGTGCCAGAAATTGCTGCTCTCATCCTTAATCGGAAGAAATATGGAGGGAGTTATAACTCAACCAGAGGCAGAAAGTAAGTCAAACAAATGAGAAAAGAAATCTGCAAACTTTTAATGGTGTGGTTTTGTGTGACTCAAGTGGCCCTCTCATAAAGAGGCTACATATTCAGATTTTTGCTTAAATAGATGTCATGAAACAGTAATTTGAGATCTAATGATCTCAATTAGCACTAAAGTCACACGGTGACTGAAGAACTTGGCCATGATTAATGTGTGGACTTTATTGTACTGCATTGCTGCTGCTTTTATATGTGTGCAAGCTGTCACTGCTGCTTGTTATGAATGAACGTCTGCTTTTACACTGCAAAAGAAATCTATCTTAACAAGTGATTTTAGCCGGTTATTGAGTCCTAAAAGTATTATTTTCTTAAAAAATCTGGTAGTGTTGTTGGCTTATTTTTACCTGTTTTCAGTAATAATGAACTTGCTTCAAATATTTCTAGAAATGATGTCAGTATGTTGAATAGAATAATTGGAAGCAGTCTGAGGTAACCTTGCTGCTTTGTTTTAAGACAATAAGACTTTTAAAATCTCAATATTAGGAAAGAAATGGCTTGTTAAAGAAGATACTTTTGCGGTGTAGTCACGTACATGTACTATAGTCATGCTTAAAGATGGCATATGTGGATTTTCTCACTGATCTATCTCTGCGATATAAACTGGGATTATCCCTGCTACTGTTGGGGGGGGGGAATTATTGCTTCCCTGATCTGCATGTAAAAGTAATAAACCAGTCAGTTATTAAAGAAGAGGAAGGTAGGCTGTAACACATGATCGGGTTAGCTTGTTTCACCATTGACTCAACTGGTGACGCAACTTAAAGCAAATCTAACTTTTACTGAACAGCAGCCGCTGTGGCCACAAGTGACAATTACATGATAATGGTAAATGTTAAAACACTGTGTACCAGTACAGCACAAGCAGAAAAGAGTCAAAGTCAGTGAACTGACTCAGTAACTTTAGCTAACATCAGCCGCCATAAGATGCTGGTCATACCAACCAAGTACCGTTGTAACTATTTAAAAAAAAAAAAAAAATGGCTCTATTGAATTGAGCAATGATATATTTCTTATTAATGTCACTCTTTGTAATTACACAAACATCCTGTTTAAATAAAGGATAAAAAAAAAGGCATCAGATCAAAATAGACATGTGTGATCCCCCCACCGCCCCAGTTTACAGGTGTATCCGTTTATTCCACCTTTATTCTACTGTGACACATTGAGAGAAAATCCTACATGTTTTGTGGTGTCTTACATGTAATTAGGCTGCTCCATGTCAGTGTACATTTGTTTGTAAATCAAGCGTTTCCAGTCATTCAGTTTAATTTTGTTCATCCATCCATCTCCCTGCGCACCCACCCAAACTCAAATTTGTATACCAGACAAAATTCCCAAATAACATAAAATGAAATAAGGCAGCATTAACTATTGATAGACTAGTACGTCTCACTAACACACAACTCTATACAGTATGTAGTTACTATAGAGGTGAATCAGTTTATTCATGTATGTTTTCTCAAATTTATTTCATACCAGAGTGATCAAATATATATAAAATAATTATATTTAAACATCGTGCCTTCAAGACAGCAAAGCCATGACGAAAACCTACCTGAGTTTTTGAGTATTTGAAGAAATTATCAACCTCATAAATCCAACCTTGTACGTCATTGCTTGCTTGCTTCCATGCTGATTTTTGGAATTTTGTTTTTCTGTTCTGGAAAAACTTGTCTTGCTATGCTTGTCTATTTTTCACGCTTTGCTTCTGAACATTCTTGGCCTTTATCTTCAGTCTGACCTACACCCTCAGGACTAACTAAAATCAGGAATAGTTTGACATTTTTGGAACTAAGCTTATTCACTTTTTTGCTGAAAGATTGATACCACTCCTCATGTCTGTATGATAAATATGAAGCTAGATTCAGGAGGCGCTTAGCTTAGCTTGTGAACCCCCATAGAAATATGGTCAACTTTCCATTTCTTTTTGTGTATGGGTTAAAAAAAGGGAGCTACAACCAGTTATTTAGTGAGCCGACATGCATATTTCTTGTCTTTGCATAGGTCCAGGCAAGGCGTTTCCCCCTGTTAAGCTAAGCTAATCACCTCCTGGCTTCAGCTCTATACTTAACACACAGACATGAGTCGTATCGATCTTCTCTCTGCAAACGTTTTTTGCCCAAAATGTCAAACTATTACTTGCTTCAAGCCCTGCAGCTGTTTCTAAAGATAGTGAGATTCTGCCGGATGCCTCTAAACAAAATATGGCTTCTTGTAGCTTGCTTTTGGTACTTGTGGTCAAATTATTTTGAAGAAGTCAAACTTGGTTTGGGAAACTTTCGTAAACCAAATCTTTGCTTCTTTTGTTGGTCAGTTTTGTAGAAAACTTACAGTTAGAGGAGCGTTTTAAGTCATCTTTGTTCTGCGTGTTGTACTTTTATTTTGTATTCATTATATTGTCTATTTTTTGATTATAGGTGAATTGAACATTTATCAACAATCTTATTTATATGAGATTTATTAAGAGCTGAAGAAAACTTGTCAGTCAGCTTGTTTGTGTCTTTGTATTTGTTACAAATTTAACAGCGAGCATTTCACCAACAGGCATCAATTTAAAGAAATTTAGAAAATCTGTGGATGCAGATTTTATCTCTGTATAACTTTAGTTTCGGCTCTATGCATTTAAACATAAATTCATATTTATAGATTTAATGATATAACATCTTCTTAACTGTTTTCCTTTACAAATTAGTGGAACAAGTGTGTGTGCAAAATAACAGTAGTTCTTATGTATATATTGTACATTAAAGACACAGAGAATAACTGCATTTCCAGCTGTGGTTCTTCATGAGCAGCAGCACTTTCAGACAAAATGTTTACCCGAGTAAACATCTGGAATTATTGTCTAAATAATTTATAAATAAAAATAGAATATAGAATATTAGAATATATGTATAAATATAACCTGTGTCTTACATAAAGGTTCTGTGATGTGGTGATCAAGCTGCTTCATAATCTCCGTCTAAGTAAACGCTGATCCTTTATAATCTGATTCTGAAATCCGCGGTGCCCTCTGACCTGCTTATTCAGTCCTCACTCGTCATGACGGGAACGTCAAACGTCCCTCCTGTAACGTAGCTTTGATCAGTTCCACACAGATTTCGAATCAATCACCTAAATACAACAATCCTGATTACTTGTCATGTCCATTACATCTCTCTCATCTCAGATTTACCTTTTGATTCCAGGACAAAGATGGAGATGCGACAAGGATTAGCGTTTGTGTTTTGCTGTCGACTTTTATTCCGACCACACTTGAGTTTCATTGCTATTCTGCACCTCACTTTCTAGGCACATCGTGGTCTGTGGTCATATAACACTTGAGAGTGTGTCCAACTTTCTAAAAGACTTCCTACACAAGGACAGGGATGATGTCAATGTAGAAATTGTTTTTCTCCATAAGTAAGTACAAAACATTTTTTCTCGTGTCATCTCTTCAGGAGATTAGAAATAGTGTTCCTCCTCAGATTGAAGAGTTTCTCTCTCTTTCCTCAGTATTTCCCCTAATCTTGAGCTGGAAGCCTTGTTCAAGCGACACTTCACCCAGGTGGAGTTTTACCAAGGGTCTGTCCTAAACCCACACGACCTGGCCAGAGTCAAGGTAGCGGTCGTTATACTTCTTCCTCTGTGGCTCGGAGGGAACCTGCTGGTTTGGTGCGGCCTGTACTGGCTGATGTCAGTTGGATAATGTTATCTGTTGGCTATGTGTGATTTTGTTTCCAGATCGAATCAGCTGATGCCTGTTTGATCTTAGCCAACAAATACTGTGCTGACCCTGATGCTGAGGATGCATCCAACATCATGAGGTAAACCAAAGTAGTGTCTCCAAGAATTACGTTTTTCTTTCATTGTTTGCTTTGATTTTTACCTTTTGACCAATTAATGTTCAATTGTGTTGTAGCTTGTGAGCAGCACATTTTTGGAGTAAAATTTCAGAAAGATTTCTTTTAAAAGATGTACTGTAATACTATATATAATATGTAATAATATTTACATTATTCTCTTCAGTTGGTACTTTGTTGGCTTGTTGTTGTACCTCAAGCTCCACTGGCTCAGCTTGTGTTAATAATGTGGAAACTTTGAAAATGCAAAATTACTCGGGATGAAAACTGTAAATAAGACAGCAGTTGGTAAACTTTGCAACAGCATGTCCTCCAGACTACTGACAGGTGTTTGGAAATCCAGATAGAATAGGCTGGGATATATGAAATGTTCCCACATGATCATACTTCCGAAAGTGAATGAATGCCAGTGTTTGATATCCGTTCCCACTTCTTCCTGGACTTAAATTGTGAGTGTAAGCGAGCGTGTCGGAGCTGGCTCTGGCTGAAAGCAGACTCTCAGCGTGAACAGACTCGAGGTGCTGGCTTTCCCTTTTGGAGAATTATCAAGAACTCAAGAGGAGAGGGAACACGAGTCTGTTACAACACAGAGTCATTGTTTTCTTTCATTAAAAGATACAACAAACTGTTTTGTCTTTAGCTTTAAATCTCTAGGCATAAACACAAACTGCTGCCCAGATGTAAATTGTGTTAATAATATACAGTATGAAAATGTTTTCTTAGAGTTTAAAGGAGTTTTTATGTAGATGAATGATATAAACATGCCCGTAAAAGTAGTAAAAAGTGGTCTGATTTTGTTTTGTCTGTTTAATCTTGCATTAGGGTAATATCTATCAAGAACTACCATCCAAAGATCAGAATAATCACTCAAATGTTACAGTACCACAATAAGGTTAGTATAATGGTCCCTTTTACTTGGAGTTATTATTTACATATGGATGTTTATGTTTGGGTTAGTTTGCACTGATATAATTTAGGTTTCAAAGATTTTATTATTTAATGTCTGTCTAGGTTTTTAACACTTTTGAAACATGTTGGAAATAAATGTTGACAGTTTTTAGCTGTGTCAAGCTGCCATGCAACTTTGTTTTTCTCCCTTTAGGCCCACCTTTTGAACATCCCAAGCTGGGCCTGGAAGGAGGGAGACGACGCCATTTGTCTTGCGGAGCTGAAGCTCGGCTTCATCGCCCAGAGCTGCCTGGCTCAGGGCCTGTCCACCATGCTGGCCAACCTTTTCTCCATGAGGTCCTTCATCAAGGTAGCCACAGTTTGGATTCATCCATCTGTGCTCACTAGATTAAGTACGAAAGTAAAGTTGGCCTTAAACAGCCTGAAAAATAATAATTATCCCAGATGAGGCCCATGTGCAGCATCTGGTGAGTGGGCGGGGATGAACCTTTGATTGCTGTGTTAAGTTGTTTTTGTAATGGAACAAGCTTTTTGTATTTTGTGATAAATCTTTGTTGTAGATTGAGGAGGACACATGGCAGAAGTATTACCTAGAAGGAGTAGCCAACGAGATGTACACCGAGTACCTGTCCAGTGCCTTTGTTGGCTTGTCCTTTCCTGTTATTTGCGAGTAAGTACACTGAAATATAGGCCTTTTTAAACTGGAAATTTGTGCTTTGTGGCTTTCTCTCTTGTTTTCTTTTCTGCTACTTTTGGGTTTTCACCGTTGAATGCTTTGTGGCTTTTTGCATTGGTGTTCATAGTAACTGGTAATTTTTAAATGAAGAGAGTGAGAGAGTGAAGATATAAGAAGCATAAATTCCAATAATGAATTTTTCAACTACTGGAACTGTTAGTTGAAGACTCGTAGAAGCTAAGATGACCCCAAAAAAGACAACAAGTATCAGACCTGAAAGTAGAAAAAGGTGACACTCAAAGCTAAGATGATTCTCAGACTACGAATATTTAGCTCGCAAGAGGTGTTATTATGTTGTTACTTTCTATTGCAGACTCTGCTATGTGAAGCTAAAGCTACTACTGATAGCTATAGAGTACAAGTCTGATCAAAGGGAAAGCAGGTAAGTGGATGTGCTCGGTGGGTTGTTGAAGTCATTAACTTAAATGTGCAGGTGTTTGCTGTCAGTATTTGCTTTCAGCGATGAAGCTACTTTGAATCAGTGTCTCTGTTTGACTGCAAACACTAGGCGCCTTACAGAATGTGCTAAATTGGTGTCGAAATTAGTTTGTTCACAGACATCAGAGGCGTTTCTGATAACATCCTAACAAATTAATGGGGAAGGTGGCAGCTGGTTTCTTCTGAAGCTTTATTATAGTGGTTTCTCCAACGCACTGATGCTCATTTTATACATTTGGAAGTGGCACTGCTATCTGCTTTCATCAACTTAATTTAATAAACGGAGGGTATCCTGCCAAATGAGTTGCAAAAACTAATCCTGCCAGCATGTGCCACCACTGCCAGTGATTAGTGCAAAGCCTTGCATATTCTGTGATATAACTTTTCGCTCTGACATCTTTGGGCTATAAATCGTCGCAGCACACTGATAAACCCTGGAAACCACGTGAAAATGCAGGAGGGGACCTTGGGCTTCTTCATTGCAAGCGATGCCAAAGAAGTAAAAAGGTAATGAATGGGACCTGAGATTACATGGTGTCTAAAAGTAAAGTCTCTACTCTGGTCGAGGCTCTATCATGCTGTTTCTTCCTGCTCTGTTGCATTAACCATCATGTCATACAGTATTTCTATCCACGTTCTTTCAAATGAGATATAAAATGTGAGGTAAAGGGCAATGATAAGTAGCCCAAACTTCATAAGAATGAAAACAAGTCATGAGACGGCTGTACATTTTTATTCCTGAGGTCTTCTGCCTTCTTGACATTGTATCGGATTTTCTTTTTATCATGTAGAAAAGTAATTTAACAATCAAAAATCATGGTATAATTTATGAGGAAGAATAAATGTTAGAATGGACTGTCAATAGTGTAGCTGAGGATTCGGTTGGTGGGTTAAGCCACACGTTGCCAGTTCTGACAATATGCTAGTTAGCTCAACATGCCATTGGTTGGATTGTTGTTAGCTAGTATCTGCTCTTTGCTTGGGGCAAGGGTTACATTCAAAGACAGATTAAAGGGGCGTTAGGTCAGGGTTAGACAATAATGTCACTGCAGGGCCTAATGATCAAAATTATGAAACATCATTTAACATTAATACTAGGCTTCCAAAGGAATCCTCGCGGCTGCCTGACTTGTTCTTGAAAACCAGGGACATAATTAGTTTAATCAACGGAATTTGTTTCTAAAGAAATGCGTCCCTAGGGCTCCATTTTGACGCTTTTTTTCTGTAACCATTTTTTATTTAAAGGTTTCTGTTCCACAGTGCTTACACGAAAACTGAAAGTACTTGTTTAAGACAAATAAAATGTCTGTAAACACTTTATTTCAGCATGTACGTTGGCTGCTCTGCCATGTAGATGAGTCGGCCTACATGGGATTCTTGTTTTTGTTCCATAGGGCGCTGTTTTACTGTAAAGCCTGCCACGACGACATCACTGATCCCAAACGGATAAAGAAATGTGGATGCAAGAAATGTAAGTGACTGCATTCTGTATATACAAAGGTTTGCTTGACTTCATTAACATTTCGTCACAGACTAAAGTGAAACAGCACAGAGTTAGCGTCAGTCTAGTGTTACATAGTCATGTGTCCAAACCGCTTAGTTCCTGCATTAATTATTCACTTCATGAAACCTTGTAACCTGTGCATGAAGAAAGGTTATCGGATTTCTTTCCACAGCCAAAACAAACAAAGGTGCACTCCAAGTTTCCCTTGTAATACTACATGTTTGGGCCTCTGTATGACATGAATACCTGCATATTAATGGATCAGTTCACCCAAATTACAAAAGCTTTGCACTGCTATCTATTCATGCAGATAGTTTTGTTTTTATGTGTGTCATTTTGAGAAATTCTCCTCTGAGATTGTTTTTTTTAAGTGTGTGATTTGGGTGAACTGATTCTTTAAGTATTCTTTATTGTTTTTTTTTGTTGGTTGCTCAGGTAAACACCACTTCTAATGGACCAGATCAGAGGACAGAGAGAATTATTCAGCATTTATAGCATATTGTCTTTTCTGTGCGACTCCCACCTATTATAGATACACAGAGGAGGGAGATACCCGTCTAAATGAGCATTTTGTCTGTTTGCCTGTGTGAATGTTTGCTATGTTTTCTTTTGTATAATAGCTGTCTGGGCTGTTACAGTTCACTGATAACTTTGATGTTAGGAGGCATTCAGAGACACTATTAACACCACAGGTACCTGGATGGATCGTGTATTTCTACACATTAAAAACATCATGTGCCACTTTGTTGCTCTGTCACTCGAATTTAACGCAGATTGTCTTGTTTGCTACCAGCTAATCTTAACATGTGATGTATTTTCTTCCTGCTGCTTGGGAAATTGACACTTACCTTAAAAATTCACTTTATAGTGATATATTGTGAGTAATGCGGATTCATCCCTCCTCCGAAAACATAGCCTGCTACCCCTGACTGAAGCAACCTGTTTGGATGTACTGTTAATGTTGCATGTACAATGGTTGTTGCTGCCTGGATCCCCCCCCCCCACGTTGTCATGTGCACGTTGCTTTCAAATCGAAGAAAGCATTCAACAAAAATGAGCAATAAACGTATAAATTACTCTGTTACTGTTATGTTATACTACAAAATAATAACACTTTCAGAACCAGACCCAGAGACAAGGGTAAGCAGTTGAGTATACGATGCCTTACCACAGTCATTCTTTTGATTTGGAAAATGCTAAAAAAATAAAAAAATAAATAAAATGGTTACTGCAGCATCCCCAAAGTATTAGGATTAGGAGAGAATCAGCATTTTCCAGACCTGAGAGAGAGACAGACAGTCTGACAGGGGGCTACGGTAGATTTATCAAATGATTCACTTCATAATCAATTAAATTGTTCAGTTATTTCATTCATGCCTGCTAGAGTCAGTAATACTCCAGATCACCACCGGATGTCCCCGCAGTCCTTTTGACAAACACAGCATCCCTGCAAGAAGAGGACAGCTAGAAAGCCACCAGGATGGGAAATGAGAAACATTTCTCATTTTAACAGTTTTGATAAAAGGAATAAATCATTTGACACATACCCCAAAACGATGTAATTCACTGAGCTGACTGCACAGTTTCTCCCAGCACATCTGATATCAAGAATGGTTTGGGACAAATTGCAAAGTTGTTGTGTTACTTGAGACTGTCAATTTAATATATGGTCTTGCACAGTCTCCCAAAAGGGATTGTCTTTTCTGGATGCACTTACAGATCTATCTAAGCCCAGAAAACTGTCTTTATGTGAGACATCGGCACATTTACACTTCTGTTATCTTGCCCTAGAGCTTCAATTCTCAGCTAGAATTAGAAACCAGTACAAATATTTAAGAGCTGCAAAATCATAACACATGATCCATTTGTGTCTCATCACATGGTGGACATACAGTAAGCGTGTAGGGGACATGTTGAGTCAAGAAGTCAAGATTGAACTCATGGGAATTATTGTCTCTTCTGCTGCTCAAAAGGTTCATGACCCCCCCCTTTCCCCCACCCCCATTCATGTCATATTTTTACCTTAAAACCACATGCCTAGGACCTCATGATATTTCCCCCACTAGTCCCAGAAATGACCCAAACTGAATAAACCACAAGTGAAAAAAACAATCTCAATTCCTAATCAGATATTTGCACGCTGTCAGGTTTATCTTGTGCATCCCAGCAGCAGCCTTCCTCTGTGCCCTGTCTTGCCTTTGTCCACTCTTCCTCCAGAACGACCCTCAACATTAACCTGCTCTTCCTCTCCTCTCGTCTGAACCCGTGACTGTAGCCAAGACGGCCGCCTACAAGAAAATGACACTGGCATGTTGTTTTGATTGCGGCCGCTCAGAGCGGGACTGCTCTTGCATGCCAGATAATGTGCATTGTAACATGGACTCCCCTCAACGCGACATCCCACTCTCTGCTGTCTCTGTTAATGATTGCTCAGCCACTTTACGTGCCTGTAAGTTGTCGCCATGACATGTGCTCTTCAGTGTTTGTAACATGCACTGTGCTAACCGTGCAGTACGTCTTCAGCTTGTGTGCTGTCTAGCTCTAGCAACTGTGTTGTTACTGTCATGGATATCGATGTTGCTTTGCGTGTGTTACTACGAATTGAGGTGATTTCTTTTTTGCTGTTGTCACGCATGCCAGTATACTGTTTTGCTGGTGTTTTGTCAGAGAATGTGAATTCAAATTGACCTGTAGTTTAAATTAGATCAACGGTCACTAATGCAAAATTTCTACAGAGTGTGAAAACTAATTCTCCCCTGATAAATAGTGTGCTTCCCCCTCCAGTGACCTCGCCAAAATAAAGCTGAAGCCATGAAAAATGTACAGCTGTGCATCCCCGCCACTAATCTCTTGATGCACACTCAAACTTGGAAAGCCTGGTGGAGAATTTCCATGCATTTCTTCAAATTATTTGTTTTGATAGGACTGTACAATTGCTATAATGATGTCACTGGAGAGGGCAACATAATCATTTCAAGAATAACCCAAATGACATTCACTTAATCCAAATATTTCACTATTGTACCCTCCAGAAATGGGTGAACAGGATAGGATTTGAGATGTTTATATGATAAGGCCACTGACAATTAATTAAAAAAGGCAGTTTTGAGAGCTCCTGAGGGGATTTTCTAAGGGTAGCAGTACATATTGACTTTATTGTACAGGTTTTATTAAATTAAGATTAAAGCTTGAACGACCACTTGAAATCTCACACATTCAATACACAAACCAGTGCCCCATTCATTGCCAACGGAGAAGCTCTGGGTTGTAGTTTCTAGCTTTGAGAGAATTTTTAGTCTCATAATATTGAGTTAATTATAAAAGAAGATGAACAAAATACAAGTGGGTTGTATTGGACTTCATTAAAGACAATATAATAGTGCTGGATCATATTGGATTTCAGTGAATGGACCTGAACTGAATTCAAGTGATTCCCCTTTAAAGACAGAGGGCATGTTAAATTATACTGATGTATCACAGAAGGCATGAAGAATGTATCTGAGTTTACAGAGCGTTGATACAATTTGCTGGGAAACATTGTAGACTGCCGTACAGCTTTAGCGAATGTTTCTTGGTCAAAGACGTTTCTGTATATAGTTGAACGTCTCTGGGCATTTCCACTCCTCAACGTGTTTTCCAGGGTTGTGTGCTGTGAGCATCGCCTGGCTAGCTAAGCTCAAGCAGGGCTCTGGAGCTGCTGTCGACACGGTGCGGGAGACGCACGGAGCGAGGCCTTATGCGGCCTGACATGGAAATTATGTTTGCATTTTCATTTTTGGAGTGCTACCGGTTGTCATGAAACTCAGCCTGACAGTTCCTAACCACCAGGCAGCTGCGTGCCCCCGCCCCTCTCCTCCTCTCTCGTTGTGGGACAGATGCTAGCCTGTTAGTCCTGTGACTCTGCTCTCACCCTCCAATTGCAGGCGACAGATGCCAGGACCAGCAAGGTCCCTGTTTGAACATTGCTGCCACTGTCCTGCCTTAAGCTCAATGCATGACCTTTATTATAAGCAAGGGGTTGAAATAAGGTACTAATGAGCATGTGTGGGACTCACGGCTCCAAAAAGTGACTCACAGTTGACTCAAGTTCCATGTATCCGTGCAGGTTGTGTCAGGCAGTGCAGAGGAATGGGAACGGCTTTTGGGAAAGAGGAGAAAAAATAAACACAATAGTGTAGATTTAAGAACACATACAGTATTGTCACGTATTATAAGCCTTGTTACATGCATACCTCCTGACTAAATGTTAATGCAGGTAGTAAGCATAGGTGATTTTCATGTCAAACGATATCCAGACAAGTTGTTACCAGGCTAAATTTGGTTGACATATTTAGACCAAGGTTAAACAGCATTTAATTGACTATATTTCAATGTGTGCTGTAGTAAGGACCTGCTTCACACTGAAATATTGTTATGTAATGCAGCTGAAATGACACGGAACTTTGATGGAGCTGAAACTGATTCATTGATTAGTCGATCAACAGAATCTCATTATACTGTTTTCCTAATTGATTAATTTTCAAGCAAAAATGCCAAACATTCTCTACTTTCAGCTTCCGTAAGTAAATTTGACGATTTGCTGTTTTTCTTTGTCCTTTTAATAATATAATTTTTGGGTTTTCAATTGCTCATCGAACAAAACAAGCTATTTGAAGACATCAGCTTTAGGCTTTAGGAATTTCTTACAACATTTTCCTTTGACTTTTTATACACCAAACAATGAATCAATCAGTTTAGAATATAACGATTAATCGATATGCAGGCCTAAACTTTGTTTTTACACATGTTTTTAACTAAATTTAGCCTCGATGTCTAGACGTCTTTTGACTTGCAAATCAGTGTTTACCGTCACACCTAAAACGTGACTTCATATTCAGCAGGTGACCGCCTGCAAACACTGACAATGATCCACTGTTTAAGCTTACTGACCACACGGCTGAAAATCATATTCCTAACTGACCTGTTTTATTTCTCATTGCTTTGTCCATTTTGTCTTCAAGGCACTGCTCTTTTATTAAAGTGCCTTAAAGAGAAATCTCTCAGCCTTCAGTTCCCAGTTGTCATTTATAATTTGCTTTCATTACAACCTGTTCTTCCCTGTAACCTCTCATCTGTCTCTGCATTTTTCTCAGCTAAAAATAGCTATAATGGATATATCAAATCAAGTAAGTTTTGATTTCCATTCTCTCTCTTTTGTCATTTTTTTCTAACCCTTCCACTTGTGCGCGCTCAGCTATCACCGTTTGTACTGTCTCTAACCTGCTGTATTTCACTGTTTGCTGCTCATCGCTCTGTCCGGTCTATCATCTTCCATCATTATATTTTCTATGGAAAGCATTAGAAAAGTGTTCTGAGTGGCTTTGTGTTCAAAGGGTATCAGTTACAGCTCAGCAGTAGATGGTGCTACTGCTTCACTGTGGGTGGGGATGAATTAATGTGGTGTACAGCTGAAAATACAGCATTAAAACATTTAAAGTAAAAGTATGCAATCAATTGTAATGGAGATTAGTTTTTAGAGAACAAACAGGAGGCATCAAAGAAAATGTGAAGCTTAAGAGTAAGTACTAATTGTTTCTCAGTTCTCGTCTAGCCAGTATGAGGAGTGTGAAGCATGTGGGCCCTCCACTTTAACAGGATCTGTGATAGGCAGCAAATCTACCACATGTGTTGTCCTGGAGAAGTGCTGGGCATGTTTGACATGGGGCAGATGAATAGTGGAGGTCCGGAGCAGAGTGGATGATCTGCTAAACAGCTGACTGTTGAAATAATCATCTCTAGTTTGAGCTCTTAGCCGGTTTTTTTTTTTCCTGGAATAAGGGGGGGACACCTTTCTCCTGCTTCCTTCTGTCTGTTAGCTTTACCAGTTTTAACTCTATTATAACACCAGTGGAGCTGTAAGTGTTCACATTTCATTCCTCCCTCATTAGGCTTAAACTGCATACAGAAGCTAGTGGTTGTTAATTCACATTGTCACCTCCTTGTTCTTATGGCATAACAATCGCTGGAATACCTGAAAGCTATTTATTAATTCATGTTTATTATAAATATCAAAGTAAATGTCAAATCCAACATTTCATTGGTGGCTATACCAAGTTGTTAAGTGGTGTTTAATAAAAATGAGGATTTTTAATTATTCATCTATTAACATTCTTGTGCCAGAAAGAATTACCCCCAAATACCAGTGATTGTGCTTTAATTATGATAAGAGTCACAAGATGTTTTATTAACATACACACTGCAGCTCTTATTGAAGTCAGTTTACATCAAATCCTATCTTGTGGTTCATTTGAAGAATTAAAGCGTTAGTTCGCCCAAGTCACAAAGCAAGCATTTTTATAACTTACCCCTTGTGGTATCTAGACTTGCAGATTGTTTCAGTTTTATCCATGTTTTGAAATGTCTCTCTGAGATTTCTGCCTCCACCCGACACACTGGAGGTGAACTGAATTGTGTTTGTGCTGCTCACAGCAATTGCTTTTCAAAAGCAATGTCCTAGTTAGTCTGGATAATCTACAGAACATACTGTGAACCGTTTCCCTAATGATTATTTCTTGAGCAGAAAGTAGTTCCAATGAAAATGGTTGACAGTGAGGCCTGAGGATTACCCCGAGTAATTCTTTCTACAAAGACACATTACATAAGTGTAATTGTTCAATATTGTGAGCACCACAAATAAAAGCATATTCACCTTTTTTGTATTGGGGTGGAAGCAGACTGGCTAGATGCCACTAGAGGTAAGGGGGAAATGTGTTTTTTGTGATTTTGGTGAGCTGGCTCTTTAAATAAGCAAAGAATGCATTAACTTGCATTGCACAGATGTTGATTTTGACTCCTCTTCATTTACCAGTAAACGACGGCCCCTTAATCCAGGTGTCAACTGGACACAACAATCAATACACGTCAGCTAAACTGAACCACAACTCGGTCAGCGAGGTCTGTAGGGGGCCCCGTAGCGGAGTTGCTGCTGTTTCGGTCCCGCTGGTAAACAACCGCAAGGGAAGCCTGCTGCCCCCCACTGAGCCCTCTGCTCTGAGACTGAGCCTCATGGGCTCCCGGGACCTGGGCCAGGTGGGGCGGCTACCAGAGGTGGCAGAAGAGGCCAGCCAGCTCCAGCGGGCACGTAGCCTTCCGGTGAAATACAGATACCACCCCAGTCACTCCAATAACGCCACACTCAGTCACAGGCACTGTAAGGGCCACCTCCCCCTCCTCTTGGCGTGTTTGGCAGGCCTGTACTCAACAGCACAACCAAAGCATGTGCTTGCCAGGCTGGAGTGGTTGCATGTGTAGCATTCCTTACTAATGACCCAGTGTGTGCAGCTGTCAGCTGTGAAACATTAAATATTGAACAGGCCAAGCAAGATGTGAAGGGCCAGTGTGTTCACTGGAGCATCCCTCTCCACTGGAAGCCCCCCTTACTTCAACATTTTCCATTATGGAGTCATTCTAAAGCATGCTAGCAGTCTTGAAATCCTGTGTTCATCTGCACAGGACCATGGTCTTTGAGACTTTAATTTTGATGATAGCTCTTTTAGTATCTTTGCTTAACCCCCCCCCCCCCAAAAAAAAACCTGTTGGCAGCTTGAACCATCATTAAAAGATACTCAAGCGTAGTTTCCATGACAAGCTATGCCCACTATTAACAATGGCTGTTAAAATGTGATTAGCGGAAACACATTTCTTGCCGCCTGTGTTTATTTTACCAGCGACTTCCACAGAGAAGAGCTGTTTTCTTCAAATGTGATATTAGCTTGTGAAAATATTTGCCTGATTACTTTACTCGAGGGTAAAACCTGTAATTCGTTCCCTATGAAGAGCTCTGTGCAGTTTTGTGTAGTGATCAAGACAATGTCCAAAGGGCATCTCAGCTGTACATAAATCACTCTGGCACAAGGACCAAGCTAATTATATGAGCCAAGGGCATCACTCCCAAGATGAAGAAAGACCAGCAATCCAGACTGGATTCACTATTGGAACAAAAGAAGCCTTATTCATAATGTAAGATGCTTGATGTTCATAGGTTATCTTAATTAAATGAGAATGTGAGTCATTAGCATGGCCAAAAGTGAAGCCATCCAAATATAGGTCTGAGGAAATGTGTACAAACAAGGGATTAAAAAATTTAAGTATCCTAATACCCTTTGATGTATTTGTGGTACTACATTATCTGAATTATAATCTTGTTGACATGTGGATTACAGCAATTCTCTGAATTAGACTGAGGTGAATAAAACCTCACAGATTAGACGTTAGGCGTTGGCATGACGATGGCACTATTGCATGTTTGCATCTTCATACACAATCATGCAAATGGTGTGCTAATGTATCCTGTCGTCATCATGCAAACATTGGACTGTTTTCCGTTGCACACTAGTTAAAGTGTCCCGTCCACTCCATGTTGCTCACTCTCTTTCCACTCTGTGTCTCTGTAACCGTATTATCTCTTTGAATTCACTGACCTCAAATTGTGCTGTGTTCTTTTGCTGTCACTGATTTTTGGACTTTAGCGAGTCTTCTGATAATTCGCTCCCTCATGCCGTTGCCTTTTGTTGCAGTTGAAGAGGACCAACAGCTGGCATTATCGCCTAAAAAAAAGCAACGAAACGGAGGCATGAGAAATTCTCCAAACTCCTCACCCAAGATAATGAGGTAGGACAACAATGATTACATTTAACCTCACCGTATAAAGCTCTTATGACAGATGTGTTAACAGTTGCATATATTTTTGCATCCACCACACAAGGAGCAACATTAGCATAGATTTGGTTGTTCTGTTTGCCCAACGAATGTAAGTCTATTATTCAATCTCCTTTAAGCTCCGTTTTTGGTCTCTGCCAACCATGGAGGGAAATATTTGTTGTTTTAGTTACTAAATACTTCACTATGTCTGCAATTTCCCCACCGAGGGACTAATAAAGGATTATCTTATGTTCACCAGCTAGTCACTAACATTGTTTGGTGCTGTGCAGACAGCGTACAGTCGCCTTGTTTTCGCTGATAACGGCTGCTGTCGCTGGAAATGAGGTCGAGAGCGGCGAGTGAACCAAAACAGTGAAGTTGTGGAGCTGAAAGATGCTAAAGATGCTAAAATGCGGCATAGAGCTGAGGGGGTCTGCAGAGTTAGGTGATAAGTCTACCAAAGGTTCCATTCACATTACACAGTCATTTGATCTATTCTTAATACAAAAATATGAGTTAGTGCAGCTTTAAGTGTTTATATTAAAAGACAAATTCCTGACATAAATATTGTTATCAATCTCAAAAATCCAGTATTGGCAGGGCTCAACACTAAATATTATGGAAAAAATCTTAAAGAAAATGTTTGTGTGCTGTTGTTTTCATGGCAAACATGTCAGACTTGCAGAAGGGCTTTATGCCAGGAGGTTTCAAGTGACACCCACAGACTACAGTTGGTAACCAGGCCTGGCACTAATGACAGCACCAGCCAGCCAGAGAGGCTATAAAGGATAGATAGCCCAAGGCTGTTCATCTATTGTCGGATCCCTCTGAGCTCTTTTCAGCACATAAGGCCACAGATGATATGTCTCATCACAATGAAAAGCGAATTCAAATGCTACCTTGCTTTTATCTTGTCCCATAAAATTAAATCTGCGCTTATTGATTTTGACTGGAGATACTGTTATTCAGCAAGAAGCCATTATGGGGATGATAATAGTAATAGACTATTACTAACAAAGTTATTAGTCATTAAGTGCCATGTTATAAGGAAGCAAGGCAAAAGGGACGTCCTGCAGCCTGACGTATACAAAGTGGAATTGTACAGACGAAATCGAATTAAAACTGACAGTTGACTTTATGTCCCCATTGCTATTATAGCTGCTATTCATTTGACGGTTAGAAATCAAATCCACAAATGTCTGTATTGTTTAATACTATGAGATACAATACAGATCAGCAAAATATTACAGTACTTAGAAAAATGACTTGAAATTCTTATTTTTCTTTGATCTATGGCCTCTATTTTTTCAGGTGGACGTTTGCCTTTGTTTTATTGTTTGATTGGATTCAAAGTGGTGTCAGAGTTGAATCGCTCCAAGTGATTTCCAGGTTCCTGGGTAACAAAACCAGGCCTTTCTAATGCTATAGCCATCAGCTAAATTTCAGCCCTCCAATCCATCTCCCTGCCATGATAATACTCTCTGTACTGTACAGGTGGATGTGTTATTTCATCCAGCGTGTCTGCTGCCTACACGCTGGAGAGGGATTCGCTGCAGTAGCCTAAGGGATACTTCATTGCAACAAGCGGAGAAAAAAACATCTTGGTGTATACTATGTCAAATGTGTTTTCACAGGACCTGCGGCCTCAAGGCCTTTGTAAATAAGTAATGATCAACAGATTGGCTGTGGGTTTTGAAGAGCAAGCCTTTGTCATGATGGGCAGGATTTTCAAAGACTGCCTGCCCTCACTGCTTGTGCAGTATTGCAGTCAGCTAGTGCAGTGATGCTGAAATAGAACATTTACATAATGTGCATGTTTAGCTTCTACTTTCTGTCTCCGTCAGCTGTCGTTACGCTCCTGTAGAAGACACCTGGCTTTGTGTTTTGCGATCATGACGTGTGAAGTCTTGTTAAACGTGTCATCTTACTACTAAAGTAGTGAATTATGCTGCTGATCATTCTGAATGTTTCGCACAAAAGAAGAAGGTGATCAGCTGTGGGAGCAGAACTGTCTCCCGTTTCCAGATGTATCAGCAAACTAACACGTCCTGTCTGGAACTTAGTGTTGACGACCTCACTGAAATTAACACCACTTCCACAGGCTCCTTGATGGGTCACGAGACGCATCTAATTGTGGGATGTCAAACGCGTTCGGTCACATCGGACATACACGTCATGTCTGCTGCAGCACTGCTGAGGCAATTGGCAGGGCAGGATAGTGACAGGCCGTCATGGCTGACAGTGAGCGATAGCTATCCTGGCAGAGCTCTGCCTCACCAGTCATCTCCACAAGGACAAACTGAAGTGACAGCGGCTCCACTGCGTGAGTGGTGAAACACTCGACTTCCCTTGAAATATTTAGCTGAGGTGTAAAACCACTAAATGCTTTCACGCTTATTAGAACGTGCATTTCAGACTCAAGCAAAAGCTGATGCTGTAGAGTACAATGGGAGTTATGGAAGATGATTTTAAGGGAAAATGCTGAATTATTGAATTGTTGATTAACAACATCATTTGTCAAGCACAAATGTGGAACGTTTACTGGTTCCAGCTTCTGAGATGTGAAGATTGGCTGCTTAATTCTGTTTTATATCATTTTTAATTCAATATCTTCAGGTTTTGGACTGTTTGTTGGACAAAACAAGCAAATTGAAGCCACTAATTCTAATGGGCTATTTTCACAACAATCTTTTTTTTTTTAAATGAACAAATTAATCAATAATTAAAGTAATCCTTAAAGTCTAATCAACCATGGAAATAGAGTTTAAGGTTTGAGTGTCTGAGTTTTTCCAGCAATACTGCTATAAAGAAACTAGGTGATATTTTCTCCCGCTCCAGCATTTACATTTTTACTTAAATAATGTGCACACACTGTGTCCTTTCAAATTAGAATTGCTTTGACAGATGAGATTCTGAGAGGTAGAAAGTGGCAGAAAAGACATTTCCTTCTCCTCCCATTCTTGAAAGGACAACCAGGTCTTGCCTAGGGGTATATAAGCTGAAGGCGGGCTTTTTTGGCTTCATTCTCTAGGAGCCCGAGGGATTGTAGTTTCAGCTGACACTTTCATGCATACTTAACATGTTACTTAAAGTAGCATTCTTTTAAAGTGCTCACATGGATTAAAGAGATGTTGTTCTTATGGGGAGAAGACTTGGAAGTATTTAAAAGGTTTTGGACAGAGACGGAGGGCTTCTGAGTTTCAAAAGATAACATCTTCAACTCTGATCTGAATCTGAACTCCATTTATTGCAAAGGGAATTGTGTTGGGCAGCGCATGACCGCCGTAGGTAGCACTGTCGTTTTCAACTGCATCAGCTGGTTAGGACTTTTCTTTATTGAGCTTCTGTGTTCTAATATGTTCTTTGTATTAATCATGAAATTGATTTCTGCTATATCCCATTGGCCGTAGGTGTAAATGTGTGAATGAATGTATTTGTCTTTCTACTGTACATGTATGTACTGTACAGTATGTATATGTGAGTTAACCCTGTGATAGACTGGGGACCTGTTAAGTATATGCTCTGCCCGCTCATAATGCATGCTGGGATAGGCCACAGCCTTTGAACAGTGATGGACATATTAGAAAATGGATAAATGGGAAATGCCTTAAATTGGTTACAATACAACTGCAGGAACTGTAAAACCTCAAGACAGCACGGAACGACATTTAAGTCTTTTTGACGAGTAGAGTAATAACGTTATACAATAGCACCTGATTTGTTTGTGTATGAAGACCATTATATGTTAGGAGGAAGATATTTGAGATGATTTTAAACATTTATTTTACATTTACATATGTTTTATTTAAATGTATTGTGTTGGATTTCTTTTCTTGCAAATCTACTTATGTTTTATTTTATTCTATGGCGGGGTTAGAGGGAGGAGAGATGGAAGTGGGAGGGCTTGAAAGTCAGAGGAGTAACAGAAGTATCTCATATTTTACTATATCTCTAGGACCTCAAAAGATCATATCACTCTGACCAGAACAAGCCCAGTTCAACCGCAGGTACTCATGCATGGAGAGCACTTTAGCGGTCAGTGTTGGGGAGCATGAAGGCCACCACTGCGCTCAGTGAAATTCGTTTATGTAGTTCTGATCCTCTGTTTAAACATTAATTCCCTTCACTTTGAAAAGCATATGCGATTGGGCAAATTGCTAAAATATTTAAAGTCTGGTCTGTTAAAGCTTTTACCACGCAGCACACTACGTCAAAAGCTGTATGCAGTAAGGGGGCGTAATTGCATCTCCGTGTTCATGCCAATCAACGCAGTGTGTTGCTGCCATCTCCTTCCGCCTGGCTGCTGCTGCTGATGTCGCTCTGCTTGATGACATGGCAGTTTTGTTGGCATTTCTGCAGATGGCCTCTGACAGGAATGAGCAAAGAGGGGGAAAAAGGAAAAAAGCAACTTCTTTTGAGTGCAACTGATTTGTTTGGAGATCCCTAAATATGTTGATGGTCTATTCATGAATGTTTGTGACAGTTAAAGGGTCAGTTTATTTTATTTTTTACTATTAGTCATTATTTTTTCATCTCAATTTATTGGATTTCATTTTTGCACTCTTAATTGACTGATTTTACTTGTTTTATTACCATCACCTGTAATCTTGAAGTGTTTTAATCTAAAAGCCCTGTAAATTACCTTCCACACTTACAGTGTCTGATGGTGTTCCTTCATTCCCTCCCTCCCCTTTTTGTTTGATTAGACATGACCCGCTCCTCATCCCGGGGAGCGAGCAGATTGAGAGCATGGACGAGAACGTGAAGAAATACGACTCCACGGGGATGTTTCACTGGTGCCCGTCCAAAGACATTGAGAAGGTCATCTTGGTGGGTTCGGCTTCTTTACTCGGCACACGGTGATTTGTCCCTGACACTCGTCTCCCTGGTGACAGATGTGTCATGTCACAAAGCACCATCAGAGGTTGACAGGGCACTTAAACACTCTGTAATGAGGTGTTTGACACGTCATTTGCTATATGGGGGGCCTGTACATAGAACATTTCTTGTACTAATACATATGCCATTTTTCAAATTACTTTCGTAGTCTATTGCAGTCATGAACTGCATGATGTATTTTACTGGTTGAGTAGGCAACTGACATAAGTGAAAGCACTAACATTTGCTAGAAAAGGCAGTTTATCTGACATTTCTGTCAAAAACATAATTCTTTTTATCCCTTGTTCTATCTTTCCCTCTCAGACCCGGAGCGAGGCAGCCATGACTGTTCTGAGCGGTCACGTGGTCGTGTGCATATTTGGAGATGTGAAATCGGCGTTGATCGGTCTCCGAAACTTTGTCATGCCTCTGAGAGCGAGCAACTTTCACTACCATGAGCTGAAGCACATCGTGTTTGTTGGCTCCCTCGAGTATCTGAAGCGAGAGTGGGAGACTCTTCACAATTTTCCAAAGGTCTCCATTTTACCCGTGAGTACAACCAAAATCACCCATTTCAAATATTCATCTACAGTAACGGGTTAGACAAAATACACAACCCTGTCTCCTAAAATATTTAAAAGGTCAAGGCTGACCTGAAACAGGAGACAGGATGGCTTTTTCAACATTTAAACTAAACCATGATCTTTCCATTATCATTGTTTAAACCTGGTTAAACATGTGGAACGCAGGATGCTAAACCATCCACCACCACCGCTCTATGAGTTTGTTCATCATAACAACGTTACACTTCTGGATTGGAAAAGACTTTACCTATGAAGTTATCCAGGCAGAAATTAGGTTTCCCCAGAAAAGATTTGGCAAAGTCCTTTAGTCATGTATAAAAGTATTTTGTACATGACTAAAGGGCTGACATAAGGCTCAAGGATGAGGCTGCAATTTAAAAAAGGTGCAACATTTCATTTACCTCTTGTACTATATAGGTGAGATAACAAATTCTCTCCTTCACTTCCTCTCAAAGGGCACACCATTGAGTCGGGCAGATCTGAGGGCTGTCAACATCAACCTCTGTGACATGTGTGTCATTCTGTCAGCCAATCAGAACAATATTGACGATGCATCACTGCAGGACAAAGAATGCATCTTGGCGTCACTCAACATCAAATCCATGCTGTTTGACGACAGCATTGGGGTCTTGCAGGCTAATTCTCAAGGTAAGGAGCGCCCTATCATAGTTCACTGCACCGCCTGGAAGGGACAGGGCCCTGGCACAGAGAATATCCCTCACTGGGTGCTGCCTGGCTGACCTGGTGTCACTGCGTTTGACAGTAAACTCTACTGACTATTCCTCAGGTTACTGTAACAACTGGTTTCTTCACAAACCTAATTGGTGACAAGAAGCACAGGGTTGTCACAAAAGCCTTACCTGACTTACATATATATGGGATTTGTTTGTAAAAACAAATATATGTAAAATAATTATTATTAATAATGTATGTTACAGCTTTCAAAACAACAACTGAAGCACTCACTTAGCTTGAGATGGCCTTCAATAATGTTTATTCTTAGTCAGTGAGAGAAATGCTTTTAGAAACCTTTTGACCTGAGGAGAGAGAAAAAAAAATCGCCATCAATTTCGTTATTTCTCTAATACATGTATGACATCGCATTTTCCTTAGTCAGCAGTAAGTGATGGATGTCAAAACATGGCCTATGTATAATACATACAGCATCACTGATTTAATGTGCTTACTTGTCAGTCTGCGGAAAGCAAGGAATGTCAAATCAATTTGAATTCAATCTTGCGTCACTTATTTTCTATTTCATGGCTCCATACTGTACATGCTTTTTTTTGTGCGTGTGTAAAAGGTTTTCCGACTCCATGCACAAACAATCTAAGGGAAACAAAATGAGCAGTATGTCACATCTATTATACGGACTAATATTGGACCTTGTCAAGAATACGGTAACATCGCACTCAGCAACTTTAGTGGCCGGGAACAGATGAAATAGCCCCAGCATATTTGTTCTGCTGATATGCCCGTTTGTAGCCTATGAAGTATTGAATATTGCATTAACAGATGTGCTTTATGTTATGTCGGTGTCCATTTAGGCTTCACACCACCAGGGATGGATAGATCCTCTCCTGAAAACAGCCCAGTCCATGGATTAGTAAGGCAGACTTCTGTCACAACTGGAGCAAATATTCCCATCATAACAGAACTAGGTATGCTTGCTGCTGTGCATTGGTGTCAGTTGATTGATATGCTAGCTCTACTGTTGCATGTTTTTTTTTTTCAGTTGAGAAGTTAACAGATCTGAAAACACCATTTCTGCAATTAGAGGCTGTCAACACTTGATTAACCGTACTAAAAGTGGAGTTTTTATGTTTTTTTTGTCCCTTGTCGACGTGCTCCAGTAACTGTTTTTCCTCAACACTTGTCTAGCACCATTAGCAAAGCCAGGCAAAAAACTGCCTGTGATTTCATTCAGTCAGGATAAAAGCAGTGGGACCAGCATACAAATGATAACTGAGCTGGGTAAGAAGTGCCTCTGTCCTGTACTGCAGTGTTGTAACTGCTACTGCCTCCATATCAGCTTTCTTTTGATTTCTCTCGCTGCACAAGGGGCTCAGTCCATTCCCATGGCATCACTTTGAGCACATTTTACCCTTGGTTCTGGTTGAAATTGCCTGTCTTGTTTTGGCCCCTTATCTCAAAGCAAATTTTTTCCTTTTATTTTTCCAAGAATTACAAGGCCTTTGATCCCTCCGAAGTCCTTGTGGCTGTTTTCATAGCATCTTCTGTCGGATCACATTCTCTGGCCCGTGCCCTCCTTTCATCTCAGCCCTGTCGATATGACTGACATTTATTTCTGTCCTCACAGAAGTAGCAGTTCTCCAACAAAAATTTTACATCATTACTTTCTTCCAGCTACTGCATGTGTTTTTGTGCTCAAAGACATCTTCAAAGAAGGTTCTGGGGCAATGAGATACTTTCATTTGTTTTGACATGCAAGTACAAGTAATTAACAAGTTCTGTCTTGGATTTACAAGACAAACAATGACATTTTGGTGTTTCTGATATTGACTTCAGGAGGACTTTGAATCAAGGCCTGGAGCTTTGACAATATGCATGGTGTCATGAGTGTGCATGAATGGCCTGGATATGGAATGTGGCAGAGGCGAGTTGGCCACAAGGCCAAACACGAACACCAGACATGGTTTCATTTCAGCTGCTTAAACAATTTTGTCCAAATTTGAAACGAAGACATTAAGGCGAGTTTGTCAAACCATATACAGATTTCTAATACAGTCCATATCTGCAGCTACTGACTGTTGTACACAACCACTGTATTTCTGTGTGCTCCTCTTCACGTGAATCAAGTATTTGCCTGGCTTAAGCACACAATCCATGCTTTCCATGAGATCTGGCTGGTAGTGCAAGAAATGAACATGAAGAATATAAAATAAGTAATGAAAGGTGTGTTTACTCCCGTAGTGAATGACTCAAATGTTCAGTTCTTGGACCAAGATGATGACGACGACCCAGACACAGAGTTATACCTCACTCAGCCTTTTGCCTGTGGGACAGCCTTCGCGGTCAGTGTGCTGGATTCCTTAATGAGTGCTGTAAGTCAGAATCGATTTATCTTACCGTCAATTAGAGGTTTTTGTACAGTGACATAACATCTGTCAGCGATCTGAAATATGCAAAGATACCTTGTGTTTTGATATGAGGACAGATAACAGAATGCATCTGCCCCTCCCAAAAGGCGTAGGCACTCTCTGCTTACGTTAAAACAATACATGACAAGACTGGAACTTGTACTAGGTGTGATGGCTTCACTCGTCTGCCTCTCAGTTTGAGTGAGGTTAGAACAAGGCTGCCTTCAAGTGCGCGCCAGTCTAGACAAAGGTAATGCTACCTAATGGACAGACCTCATTCATCATTTTAGTCAATAGTGCTGTCAGCAGCCAAGGGAGATGTCACTGTGCTGTACAAGCAGGGGGAGACAAGAGACTGCGGTGCAAAGAAAAGGGCAGACATTCCTTTTTAAAATCAACATAGCAGTAACTGGTTGGAATTAAAAAATAATTTCACTGTGGAAAGTGCATCTTCATGCTTAACGTGCAGTTTGTAAAAAAAAAAATGTCTGCTGTAAGAAATGCCTGGACAGCATGAATGCGTACACGGACTTCCTGTGTCTCTCTCTGATGGGAGTGAGGATTAACCTGCAGTAATTGAATTCTGTCTTTTCACTCAGTATGCAGAGCAATGTGACACAACAGAGCAGGGTTAGATAGCACCATTTGGCCTGACTGGCACTTTGGGACGGTTCAGTTGTGGCTGCAGTGGCGATTGCTTAAGGATTGACCCCCATCTCTTCCTTCATTCCTTCAGACATACTTCAATGATAATATCCTCACCTTGATCCGGACGCTGGTAACAGGCGGGGCGACGCCAGAGCTGGAGGGGCTGCTGGCAGAGGAGAATGCATTACGGGGCGGCTACAGCACGCCGCAGACCCTGTCGAACAGGGACAGGTGTCGTGTGGCACAGCTGGCCTTGTACGACGGGCCCTTTGCTGACCTCGGGGTAAGTGACTGATCTTGTCACCCAAGGGCTAAGCACATCTTTGTCTGCTTGTGTTGTTGGAGCTGACTTTAGTGAAAGGATTCAGACCAACAAGGACGGCTGAGATTCAGAGTTGAAATAAGTAACAGGGATTGTCCAAAAACAGGGGAGTTCTGTGAGTTTTAATAATAAACTTTATTTATATAGCACCGTTCATACAAGAAATGCAGTTCAAAGTGCTTTACAACATAAAAATAGCATATTTAAAAGAAAACAGAAGAAACAGTTAAGAAAAGTTAAACCTGCACAGCTAAATTTAAAATAATGTTTATAATTTCGTCCTTCACCCTGATCCTTTCCTCTTCCTCTCTTTATCTTTCTTCTACTTCCTCTTTCTCTTGCATCTCCATCTAAAATTTGACTTTTGTTTACCACAATAATTACCCGTCTTGGCGTCTACTTCAACAGACAATAAGGTTACGTTAACTCCGTTAGGCTTCCCCTCGTTCGCTGCTTTGACAAACCAAGTGTACACGTCACTCATTCACCGAGGTTTATTACTTAATATTTTCTATTTTACCTGTTTATCCCGAGTTTTAATCGAGTCATCCTGATCCTGAGAAATCACAGTGATATTCAGTGTGAGATGTCAGTTGCCATATATAATGTCATCCAATTCAAAGCAAATTAAACTAAACAAAATTCTATGAATAAAATCCATATAAGTATTTGGAATATACTGTATAGTTAAAGTATAGTTAAATGAAGTTGTGGTGGTGTGCTATCTATTCAGATATACACTGTTTTATATATATGGCACTGTACTTTGATGCATGTCAGTATATGTTAATTTCAAGCAAAATATGTGTTGAGCTGATTCTTTAGCTAGTAGTTTATAAATAAGCTATAGGCCAAAGTAGATGGTAAGATGATTCACAGGGCTAGTTGTCTAACCATTGGAACTGGCAAGCATACTGCTAAATCAATAGGAAGCTGAAAACATGCTAGTGTTGGTCAGTTTCTCTGTATTGTGCCAACATTTGTCTGAAAACCTTGTGGAGCAGTTGATACGCAGACAGAGGAAAAGTGGAAGCTAAGATAGCTTACTGCATTTTGAACTTTCCAGCTTTCCATTATTCCCTCAAATGTCAGCACTGTTAAGATGGCTTGCAATTGGGCAATGGCGGGAATATATTTGTCTAAGCTGAAATTTTGCCGTTTTGAATGCTGGTGTGGCCGAGGTTTCCCCCGTCTGTATCAGATAAGCAGTCTGATGTGGGAGGTATAGTCCAGGTTAGTGATTATTAGGATGTATTTTTATATACTTTTTCTCTATTTATTTTTAATGTTACTTTTGTTAAAAGTACAGTTTGTCACTGTCTTGCAGGATGGTGGTTGTTATGGTGACCTGTTTTGTAAAGCCCTGAAAACATACAACATGCTGTGTTTTGGTATCTATCGGCTAAGAGACGCACATCTAAACAGTCAAAGCCAATGTACCAAGCGGTGAGTATGGACCTAATGTGTCCTTGCTTTTAGATGCTCTGAATAGCCACAAGAAAATGGTTTAAAAAGCTCACTTCTACCTACACTAAATTTAGATCTGGCCTCCCATGTGTTCCCGCTCTCCTCTAGGTATGTCATAACCAATCCACCATATGCGTTTGAGCTGGTGCCCTCAGATCTGATATTCTGCCTGATGCAGTTTGACCACAACGCTGGCCAGTCTCGAACCAGCCTCTCCCACTCTTCCCATTCGTCTCATTCCTCCAGCAAAAAGAGCTCCTCCGTCCACTCTATCCAAACCACCAACCGCACCAACCGCACCAAAAGCAGGGACTCACGGGACAAACAAAAGTACGTGCCCCTCTAAAGCTCTCTGACTGTCTTGTCCGTGAACAGTGCCTGTCAACAGTTACTGTCCTGTGCGTCCTGTTGCATGATCCAGACAGACTGTAACATGTCTGGGTGTATGTTTGTCTGAATGTGTACGTACGTGTTACTTCTTAGGGCATTTTCACACCTATAGTTTGTTTGCTCTGGTCCGAAACAGTTGAGTTTGTCAACTTGCTGCGTTTGCCCCTTGGATTGGTTTCTTTTTCACACAAAGGGAAAATCCAAGTAAACTAAAATGCATAACCTCAAACCACGTGAGAATGTTAACTCTGTTTATTGGTCAGACGTTTCTGGGAATATTACACACTGTAACAGTAGGCGGAGGCATGCACCATTAATGTTAGTTTGAAGTCTGCCATTAAAACCAAAGAAGAAAGTAAATACAGTGTTCTGGACTACTGCATATTTCTGTGACAGAATCATTGTTTGTTCGTTCTCCGACTAGCTGCTACTACTAACAGAATGCAAAGCTCATCTGGCTACAGGAGCCGTTTAGCTCAAACTTGCAGAGGATCCCGCGTAGTTGGGTAGAGGTCGAAGCACGTTCCCACCAACGACGAACCGCTCCAGAGTTCCAAAGGGTCTCGGTGCAGTTGTTTTGGTCTGCACCCGAGTGTGAATACTGTGCCCAAACAAACCGCACTAACCGGGCAAACGCACCAGGGTTCATTTTAACCAAACAGGTTAGGTGTGAAAACGCCCTTAGTTTGTGGTTACAGTGTGGTTTGCCCATTGAACGGTACGTTTAGTTGGTTGGTACTGTTGTTCCGATTTCTTTCGATATGTTTTTTATACCAAGAACAACAGTAAACGTTTACAAGGGTTCTGAGTCATTAGCAGGGGAATGTTAATTTGACATTCATGATGTAATATTTTCAGAGATGCATTCAAAGGTGAAATGATGCCAGGTTAAAAGTGTCAAAGTTGAATGACAGGCCCTAAAAGAAAAAGAAAGTTGTTTTTATATGTGTGATATTGGCCAATACAATATACAATTGAATATGTCACTTAGAGTAGGAATAGGCAAACATTTCCAGACCTTTACCTTTACTGTGCTTTCTTGTGTTAATAACTCACCTCTGTGGTAAAGGTCACTGGGTCTCTCCATCTTATAGCATTCCAGGTTTTGCTCTGTTGAAACTTGTTTGTTTTGTTAAAATAACAACTCGACCTTATTGTACTTGAAATGCACTTTAAATGAGATGTCTTAAAAGTTATGTCTATGAAATACTGAACACCGTGTCCTCTTAATGCCTTTTGATTTCCATTCAAATGCTATACTTATGAAGTATTAATTATGTCAAGCTATTTGGGAGTAGAGGATGTTACAGTTATTAATAAAGTTACACCACCATTATAATTACATTGTCTTTACATGTGAATGTCACATTTCAATGTTATTATAATTTTAGTGAATGTTTAGCCACCTAACAACATGGTTATTCTTACTTGGTGGATTACCAGTAATTACATTTTTACCAGAGACAGGATAATAAGCAGCTGCACGTTTTTACATTCTGCACACACTGCCCCAGTGTGTGCTTAAACCCATGGTTCAAAGAAGCAAGCAGAACTGCATCATCAGCAAAAATGCGGCTGCACTCATAGATTTCCATGAAAACCACAAACAATCCATAGCATTTGGTCACGTTTGACCAAAAATACAGATACAGCTCTCACTCCTCTTAAACAAGGCCTGAATGCCTCAGAGCAAGAGCTCCAGCACCTCATAATCAATCTACCCACAAGACCTAAAGAAGGAGACAGTCATAAACCTTCTGAGTCCACACAATGCATGCAGACTAGATGGCCAAGCTCCAATGAGACGCCTCCCCAGTATTCCTGCCAGAGTAAAGAACTTTGTTATTTCAAAAGCAGGACAAAAACCACATTTCCCCTCCTGAATCTGAGGTTTGACAAATGATCAGGACCTCCTAGTCAGCAGAGCACAGGCTATAGAAACTGGCCTCTAAATGCCAGTGAGTTATCCAAGACTCAAAATCCTGTGGGCTCAAAAACGGTGGGCTCTTGAGTTGCAACGGGCACCAATGACATTCTGGCCATAAGTCTAAAGCGAGCCGTTTCTGCAGTGGTAGGTTTGGACATGGCCTCCAACCTCCCTGTGGATGCTGGAAAGAAAAAAATCAAGTCAGACTTTGTTGAAAGGAATTTAAGCCAGATGTTGACAGCTCTGCACCTCTCTTCACCTGAACATCTAAGATATACTGCATTGCTCTTTGGCCTAAGTCGTTCTGGAAGCATATGCAATTTAATACTCAAACATACTTTTGTCATGGACAGTTTTCGACTAGCACACATGTTCAATAACAAAGCACTACCCAGGTTTAGATCGGGACAGATCCTCCAAACATTACATCACATTGCACAAGGTGTCATAGTATTCCCAGACAGGATGCAGGTTTTCCCCAAATATCGTGGATGCTATGAGTTACTAAGCATCGTTGTCCCTTGTGTATTGTGATTACAAATATCTAAAACTTGTTTTTATTAGCACACTTAGAGGATTTTGCTGAATTGGCAGAGGTATGCATTCCCCAAGTACTTTCTGATATAATACTATAATTGCTACGGGAAAATATTCACATTAAAATCATTTTTGATTGTCCGTTGAAAAAAATTAACGAGCACGTTAAATTTTCACAGCTGCCGAATGAATACTACAATAATCCTGTGGTTGGTAATCTGTGCCCATTTTAAATAAAGCTGCACAAATTCATTTACATTTCACATTTTACAGAAATATTTATTCCTAATTTGCTGAGCCCTCTCGTTTTGTGCTGGTCAGAGTGCATTATATAACACATTTGGTATGTTAGCTGCATGCTGCTCATTGGGGTTCTGAATTACATCTGAAACATGGACATCATCCTTCCAATTGCTTTGGCCACAGGCATGGATACAATATGGCTGTTTGACACATGCTACAGTAGCTAGATGCATAGTAATGGTGCTTCAAGATTTTCTGTCGTGACACATGTTCTGTTTTTCTTTATTTTTTGTTTAGTTGTTGGTTGCATCCATATGTAATGAGAGCATCTGCTGTTTTGATACCTCCGGTCATCATGCTGTGCCATTTCTGTTATTAATGGTCATATTAGTATTTCCCATTTAGCTTACATTTAGTGTACTACTTTCTTTTTCCAAAGTGCATCAAGGATGAATAGAGTGGGCCAAGGTATGGAAGTGAATGATTATGCATGATGTTAAATAATGCATTGAACACGGTCATGTCCTTGCTGACATTTTGCCCTCTGAATGAAAGCCAAGTAGTTTAGTGTTTCCAAATGACTGCATCAGGGCCGCATGGTTATGACCTCTGCAGTACATCTCACTGTAGGTTTGACTGTAGAATGTGTGATTTGCAACTGAATGGTTTGATGCTACTTCACTTTATTCTGTATCAAGTGATGTTAGATGTTCTATTATTGGCGACATGTATTTATTTCCTGGCATATGTGTGCTGTAGCCCCCATAGCCTTAAGCCATGTTGATGAAAATGCATGACCATGGACATTGCCATGTGGATGAATCGATAGTGATATATTATGGCACACTATCCATTTCCTATTATCAGAAAAGAAAGTTGCATCAAGCCAAAAGCCTGAAGCCCTTCAAACAGATAAGAAAACAACTTTGACAGTACGAATTGTGAAGTATTAACTTCTAATTTGGTACAGTGACGTATGAAATCAGATTTTGTTTAACTGGTGACCTGTATGTCTGGTGCCCCAACAAAACAGCATGCTTCAGTGGCAGAATGGTATTTTTGGCCATGAGATGGGCTGACATTACAGAGGTGAAAACTGGGACAATAAGTGTTACTTACCTGCAATTAAAAGAAACCCCATCTTCGAGCATATTTCATCATGTCAGAATTTCTTTCTACACAATCTAAATGATTATTTCTTCTAAAATATACAATGTTCTGTGTGCACTTGAAACACAGAAGCTGTAATGGTCGTCCATGTAGCATTAACTGTCTGATGTCCCTCCTCTTTGTCTCTGTATGATTTTGGCTCTTTCTCAGAAAAGACATGGTTTACAGATGAGCCAGCAAATACCCACCTGAGGACCATACAGATCAAGCCTGTGAATACTCTCACCGTCAACCAAGTCAGTCAGTATAAATCCACAAGCAGCTTGATTCCACCCATCAGAGAAGCAGAAGACGAGTGCTGAGGTCCAGACCCGCACCAACACCTCAACGCTTGGACTCCTGGAAGACTTATCGTGTAGGTGTCAGACTGGGACTCGGGATATCTTCTCACCTGCAAACATAAATCATCAATTGACATTAGAAGACAAAAACCATACTGCTTTCCTCGTCACCCTCTGCAACAAGCTTATTGTACAAGCAGATTAAGAATCGTACATGAAATATACAATAAGACAATCATAGTCAAACGTCGCAACCACTCTAATATTAGTGTGCACAGCTAATCTTTAGTAGTGACCAGACTCCACGGCTCTTTTGTTCCATTTTGGGGAATGAGGGTCATTGAGGGAGAGCAGCAATGTAAAAATTACTACTACTACTCAAAGAGGGAATTGATATAATAACTGGATCAAGTTTTGCAATTGTAGAAGTTGCCTTTTTAGCTGTTGATGAACAACTACTACTACTGCATTTACTACACCCAGTGCTGCAGAATTCTGTACAGTATGTTAAAATGTGTATTTTACATCCAGCTGCAATCCCACCACAATGGCATCGTTAGTGACTGACTCTCAGTGATTCCTTTGCCATTTGGAGCTAATTCACAACATTTGTGACAGTTAAGATGGCCAGTGTCCATGTGTAAATGGCATTTGGCTCCAGCCTTATCTCTATCCATTTATATTTGTCTTATCTTTGCCTTTTTGAGTCGTTTGTTATAAATGTTTTCATGTCGCTGTTTGGTTGCAATATCCAAAACCCCAGAAATCTTAATAAGTAATGCTTTTAAGTATCTGCAGAGTTTCTCCAGGGGTAAAACATTAGGAATATTCTTTCTTTTCTCCTTTTTTTGTCAATAGCCAAATATGATAGAGCTGTTTTGTTGGCGACATTAGAAAATAACCAAAAGTCTCACTGTTTCTAATACACTGATTGAGCTATTAATTTACTAAAACCAAATACTATGCTATAGCTTGGCGCTGTTATACGTCTGTAGATTAGTTGAATGTGGAAGCCACATATCGCATGAAGTGGGCATTTCTAAGTCCTCCTTTGGCTGTAAGCACTGCCTGACACAGGATTGTCTTGGAGGCCATTAAGCGCTTGTTTGTACTCCATGACCAATCTTAATGCCATAATCAAACATGTTCACGCTTTTGTGTAGATACTTGAAAAACAGCTCTATCATAAAAAAGTTATGTTGGCTATTTGTATGTTCTGATATATTCTATTTTGTTCATAAACCATCTTGGTGATCAATATCTTATCCGATACATTCATAAAACAATGTCAACACATCTAATGAAGCACCAATCATTTGTTTCAGTTTGTAAGAGCATGAGGTCAGAATACAGAGCTAATAGTGGTTATTAATTGTGTCTTATTTAAGTAATACAACATAGCTATATTGGCACTGTTGTCACTTTACATCAGAATCGATGAAGGGGAAAAAACAAAAAAACAACGCAAGCAATCCATAAAATCCTTAATCCACAGAGGATGCATCACAGTCCAGCCAAGGATTCATGTTGGATTTGAATAGAGAGAGGTTGTGACATTTTTACTGGCACAGAGAACATTAAACCGCCCGTCCTTCAGTGCCAGTAATGTGCCAGGCAGTGCTGAAGCCAACGGAGGACTCCAGAAGACCCACTGCTGCGAAAAGGGGCTTCTAGTTTAGCTGGATTTACGTACCAAAATCTATTTTGCTGTGAGAAATGTACTTTCCTCTTTGCCGGCTCAGAGACCATTCTTTTAAAAGCATTGAATTTCTTAATATGAGGTTGTAATTCCCTGGAGATAACTAGAACTGTAGTAAATAATTAGAAGTAAATAATTTGAAGTCTTAAAACTATTTTTAAATGACCCATTGTCAATAGCAGCGCCTGCTGCAATTCATTTTTATGTACTCTTCAAAGAAATCTGTAAAGCTTAATGTAAAATATTTCTTTCTAGCGTGTTCTTGTTTGACAGTACCTGTGGGGTTGAGAGATGTTCGGCATTGCAGTCTACTTTGTATTATTTTGTGATATTTTTTTTAGCACATTGACTTGTGGTACAATGACAGTGCTAAGTTGATATTTCTGACTATGTCATAATACCCAATGATAAATACAGTTTATTGTCTTGTACAAATAGGCTTGTACATAAATTGTACATGATTTCATTTTGTATTTTCACAAATTAAAAGCTGATGTATTGTGTTGTACAGTGTGTCATGTCATTTCTTTTCTCAGACTTTTCCAGGAAGTTACTGTACCTGAAAGGAGTTGTTTGGACATGAAGCTTAGTACAGAATGTATTACTATATAGGAGTTCTGGGCCACAAATGACTATCAAAGAGGGACGTTACACCGATCAGCCATAACATTATGACCAATGACAGGTGAAGTGAGGAACACTAATTATCTGGTTAACCTGTCAGTGGGGGGGATATATTGGGCAGCAAGGACATTCTGTCCTCGAAGTTGATGTGTTGAAGCAGGAAAACCGCTGAACCGGCAACAGGGTCATGGGCGGCCAATGCTCATTGATGCGAGTGGGGTGCGACGGCTGGCCCGTGTGGTCCGATCCAACAGCAGAGCTTCTGTAGCTCAAACTGCTGAAAAAGTGAATGCTGGTTCTGATAGAAAGGAGTCAGAACACACAGAGCAGCGCAGCTTGTTGCATATGCGGCTGCGTAGCTGCAGACCGGTCAGGGTGCCCATGTTGTCTGAATGCTGTGGATGATCTGTGTGTGTGTATATATCTATCTATATATAATTACACTCTGGATAATGGCTGATAAAAACACTCAGCACATTCTCACCTTGCCCATCGTGTTGCTTGTTAATGATTTTACACACAATGGCACTGTGGGAGACTGTCGGCATGCCAATAATATTTACAGACTACCACCTCGCAGAGAGGCCGCTTTCCCTGATCCCCCTGCCAGTGGCACTGTCACCTTCTTAGTAAACAAACACATGTAGCCATCACACCAAAAAAAAAATAAAATCAACACTGATTACTGTATCAACTACAAGGAAACATGTATTCAATTAATGGATTTTAAATAAAGGTTCTAATGCGACGAGCGTAATTATAAATGTACGCTGTCAAATTCTGATGACAACTGTCTCGTTAATTAGGTTCAATTATCAACTAATACAGCATAAAAGGAGCACAGAGCCAAGCACTGATTTGTTTGAAAACTGAAAGAGAGGCAGAGATTGGAGTGTCATACAAACACAAATGATATAATTGGTTGAATTACATCACAGTGACTACTACACCATTTCTATCTCTATTAAACTGCAATCCAGAGTAAAAACAAAGCTGGGGCCTGATATAAGATCTAACTAGTTTCACCCATCCATAAGGTTTCGACAGCCCAGGTCAGTGTTTCCTAACAAAGGGGGCTCAAACCACAGGGGCTACTTCTGCAGCGTGGAACATTATACCTAAGTAGCTAAGTACATTTGTGTAGTCAGTTGTAACACCTTAACACCAAGTGTTGCGATAGAGAGCAAGCTAGCAGAAATCTTGAAGCAGATAGCTAAAGGTGATGGCTAAATGGTTGAGAATATCCATCTTCAGACATAACAAGTGGAGACAGATAGCATGGGGTCCTCCTTGGAAACAGGCAGAAATAGATCTCACCCTTTTTTGCAAGCTGTCAAATTGGTTACAGTGTCCCTCACCAGTGATACATTAAGTCCCCATAGGAAGTACAAGGCAGTAATTAATCTAGAAAACAAGAGTAATAATAAAATACATAACAGTTATCCCAAAAGTAAATTAACAGTTAGTTAATTATAATGTTAGCAACACATTAGCCTCAGCAGCAGCAGCTAGTATAATGGCTAGGTTGATTAGCAGTAAACTAATAGCAAGAACACTAACAAATCACAAATTATATTATACAAAAAAACATCATAAAATTGCTGAAATAAAAGAGTGTCTGCAGATAATTCTCCAATAGCCATTTTGGGGAGAGAAGATAAAAGATGCTTGTTAACATTTGCTGGTCGTAACAACGTCGCTTAAACTGTAACTGTCGTGGATGGTACTAGCAACCGAATGTTCATCTGTAACCAACTGTAATTAGTAACCGTTACAACGCGTCACACTGGGCTGTGCACGTATATACACACAAACACACACATGCACACGGATCCACGGTCCCCTCGGAACACAACGCTTGCCCAGCTGCACACGCCTGGCTGGTGATAATAGTTTCCATGACAATGCGGCACTCGAAGTGCATCAATGCCAGCCTGGATAAACAGTGATCCTTTACCAAAACAAGGGGGTCATTACGGCAGCTTGTCAAATCAATGCTGAGAGTGTCCTCGCTGATTAAGGCGTCCCCTCTCAGTCCTGACACAGTGTCAATACTGGCTGGCCTGTGGCGGCACACTCCCATGATTGGACTGAAATGCCTATCAGTCAGGCAGCTGAGCTGGACTAATGATTCCCTGTGCTGCCTATTAGAGTGACATGACAATTTAATCCTGTGGGCCAGGCAAGGAAAAAGTGACCTTGGTGCTTTATATTGAGGCTGAGGTAAATTGACAAGAGCAGATAAATCTTTACCGTGGGCTATTAACAGAATTATAGAACAACAACAAAGGCAGAAAGTCCTTTCTTTTTTTGTTCTGCTTGCCTCTGCCTTTCCAAACACTAAAAAAGTCCCTTACATTTAAATAACAAAACAAAAAAGCAACCGTAAGATATCAGTGCATCATCAAAGCATCTGTATTTTTATCATTTCCAAAACATTTCCACTCTGCACTGGTACGATTGATCCAATTCTTACAACAACAAAGAGTCAAGCAAAAAGCCATAGGTTGAATTCTTCTATGCTTTGCTGTCAAGCTGGAATATTGAAAGTGGATATTGTTTGAAGCTCAAGGTTTTTCAGATGTTCAAAGCCATTCCAGCATGGCCCCAGGCCAAGTTATATTGCCTTGGACATCTATCTTAAGGCTATGAGAACATTGTCTACATGGTTGGAAAAAGGCCATGTGTTTACACAGATGTTCCAAGCTTTTAGCACACAGATCTTCCTGTGCCGAGCCGCACCACCATCTTTTGTGCCGTGGGCCATATACATTTTGCATTAGTTTACTCTTTGATACAGAAATAAAGGAGGGCAGGCGAGCTTGCGAGAATTGCACGCAGTGTCTGAAACAAAGTAGACTCTCAGCTCTGCCACTTGAATATTTGTCTGAATCTGATTTAGAGTGAGGAAAACTTTTCTACTAAACAACTGGTTTTTTAATATTGAACCTGTACAAGGAGAGAGATACTGTGCCTCTTCACATTGCTACCGGAGCAATGGAAAACAAATGTTAAAAGATAAGAATTTCATCCCTGTCTAGGACAGATCACCGGCACTAGGAGGCAATTTGCCTGTAAGGCACTGTTGCCGCACTGACCCTCTATGTTCTCTGTAAAGGTCAACATTTCCTTTTCTTTTGTTTCACTCCATGCATGCATAAATCAAAGCTCTTGGCTATTTTCATCTTTGAAGTGGGAACTACCACTCATCAAAAACAAAATATAACCAGTATAATAATAGAATACTGCTACTTTAATATAACAAAATAAAATCTGTACATGTTAAGTGCAAATGTTTTGATAAACTACAAAATGTTAAATACATTAGTGTGGGTTGGTTTAAGACATACGTGTTTGCAGTGAATGTCATTTAGGTACGCATATTTGTAATGCTAAACAGCGATTTTTCACATTTAAAACACCCTCTCTTTTGCTTCTGTGCAAAGAAATTAGCAGTAACAAACAGCAAACAGATGGCACTATCCCATAACATCACTTCACAGCCCAAGTTGTAAACATGATTTACAATTTGCAAGATATTATTTACTGTGATTCATGTTTCTGTCAGTTCCACACTGGAGGTTAATAGAAATGCCAGCATGCTCGCTGATTTACTTAGTAAAATTTTCATCCCAAGGATCAGGTTCAGAAGATTGGAGTCAGAGAGAGTTACAGGATTCATGCATTATGCAGAAGAAGCTGACATGACCTTCAGCCATCACAGTCTTGTCCATATATCACACTGGGCTTGACCCTCCCAAGGCCAGGAGGAGCATTTGATATATTTAACCACTACTGCCATTAAATTACTCAAATTTTTTAAGAGCTGAAGACATTTTATACAGCTAGCAACATGGAGGCAATATTATTTGATTAAAAGCAGTTTTACACTTTGTATTTGCCTTTCACCGCAGGTGATGCAATGAGGAAGACATTCATGAGTCAAAAGCAAACTAAATCAACAGATAAATCTTCTGCATGGCCCTTCTGATTTTTATGCCTCACATTATGGCTTTGCCATATGTCGGCCATATGTAGAAATAAAGAAGAAAATCTGCCCCTGCTGTTTGATACCTAACACATCATAAAATGATAGGAAATAAAGTGCTGTTTTAGAGGGTGAGGTCCATTTTAATATAATTGGCTTCAGAATTATTTATGACATTAATTGCCACATTATCGACTGGCTGTCAGCTCCTTGGGCTCGCAGTCCATTCTTCTTCACAAAGAGCGCCGGCTCAGCCTAAAGTAGACTGACAAGCTAATTATACCATCTTCCCTCCCATGATAAATGTCACTAATGTGAATCTGGCCCAGAAATAAGACTCCTTAGTCACCTCAACCGCAAAAGTCTCCCATTCCAGCCAGGATCTTTAGATAGGGACACTTCATTCTGCTTCATTTCCTACTGAATCGAATTATCTTAACAATCTTAATCTTATGCACACTTTAATCGACACTTATTTATACTTAAGGCGCTAGTATGCTTCATCAGAACTGCTTGTGGAAAGATCCAACAACTTCGGAAAGCTCCCTAACCCAAACCTTCCGAAGTGGGATTGGACATGAAATTGTCGTGCTGTGTATGAAACTGACAATCCGGCATTCACGCCCACTTCATGCAGCGGCAGCGGAGGTGAGAAAGGAGCTAGGGTTTAAACTTTAAACTGTTATTAACTGCATATTTAAACAATATCACATCTCCCCCTCTCCGTGACAGCCGGCTTTTCACGCTGTGTGTGTCCGTTTGGAGCAGTTACACCACAACACTTACACTGTCGCTCAAATATATGAAGTGAGTAAATACACTCCAAATGACTAATTCACGCTGGTTAATATATTCTGTTCTTTAACTGGTTAATAGTATGTGGATAATTTCACCCACCTAAGTGTTTTGAGGCGAGCAAGAAAAACATCAAAAACAATTTTTCCCGTCACTCCACCCCAAAATGTTTAATATGAAGTCCCTTTTTAATGATGCTGTTTACATATTCCGACTTCACTTAGGATGCATCCTGACAACAATGAGAGCTGACACATACCAAACTTGGTATGTCCCAGAGCCATCTTCAATGGCTGGGATGCTGTCAGCTCCACCTACATCAGTGGCAGTGGCTCAATGGTAGCGCGACATGTCAGAAACTTTTAAATGTCTGCTCTTTTCAGCAGAGCGCTTCTGCATTCCATAGAAGACATTTTATGTGTATTAATGATGCATATGAATGCTGGTCAAAGAGTAGCAGTTTCTGCTGCAATATTGGCATAGTGTCAAGTATGAAGCTTGTACTTTATTTTGATTCTGAGGATCTGCTGAACCCCATGGATCGATAAACTCAAATATTCTTGGCACATAAACTTGTTATCTTTTTAATTATCTGATAAATTCCCAGTAATTAATGACATAATTACTCTGCAGCTCAATCAGGCAGCTATCAGCAGAAAAAAAGAAGTCAGCCTTACAATCAGATGTTTGAGGAAAAGCCATCTCTGGTGTTTGTACATGCCCGGTGCAGCCAGAAACACAGCTGAACTTTGGCCTTCTTTGATCAGCAGTTTTGGCAAGGCAATCCATCATGGTGCTCTTACTGTCAGAGGAGGTGCCTGGCTGCAGCTGTGTGTCACCGGCTAAGAGGGGCTGCTTAAAGGCAATCATGTCAACCTCCACGCGACTGCTCAGACTCCCAGATTGAAGTAGGACTTGACAGGGCCAGAAGAGTCAGCTGAAGACACTGGAGGGCTATGTCTGATTGCTCTGTGGCCATCAAGTGATGGTTGATTTTATCCTCCCCGAACAACTGACTGAATAAACTTGTAAATGGTGGAACATTAACAAATGAATACCCAGCCTTGTTGCTAATCCAGGTGTAGATACTTATGCCTTTTATGAAAATCAATTTTTACTACATAAATCAGAATTCTTTATATGGAGGAAATCCATTACCAGTGATCTGAAGCTGCTCTGTGTAACATTACTAAAAGACAGGATATGAACAAATTTTACATTCTGACCTTCAAAATATGTTTCAGCCTCAGGACAACGTCTAGACGGACACATTGAGTACTCTTTAAAGAGATCGCTGGCTGAACAGAATTTGCTGCTGAGTAACATAAAGTTTGCAATTAGAAGAAATGTTAAAATGCTGTATTATTTTTTAGGCTTCATTCCAGCGAGGTTTCAGGGTGAGCTGACCTCACACAAATGGACCAAAAGCAACAAACCCAAGGGGGAATAAAATATATTTACATGCTCAGGAGAAATTGGTGGATGAGTGCATTTTTGCCCAGGGCAGGGAAATTATATGGCTGTATTGCGCTGATGTAGATATTTGGAAAAAAGCCTGGATTCTTGTGCTTAAAGAGACCTCCAGGGCAGCAGGTTAGGTCGTCGCTTTCCACCGTGCACACAAAATGCCACTTGTCAGATCCTGGAGAATGTAGATACATCCTGGCGTAAATAAGCCGAGCGGTGAGTGATTCCAGTTGCACTGCCAATGATTTCGTGATGGGAAAGCAGATAGCGTTTTCCCCATCACTTTTATACAGGCACCGAGTGCATCAACGGCAAAAACGGGCCTGACTTTCAGACAAAGAAGCTGAGTGACGGCTTGCTGACTGCAGCTCCGTGTGTGCAATAACATGATTTGAAAGGACATTGTCAGGAGCCGAGGAGACGAGCCCAGATTGTACATAGTGACAGAAAACAGAGATGAGGACAGAGATACTGGTGCCATATTAGTGGCCAGCATATTCAAACACCACCCTTGAGTGTAAGCAAACTTGACATAACCTCCAATGGCTTCAAAGTGTTCAGTCCCCTCCACCCCACCCACCCCTTCTGTCTGCAGCCAGTTTTCCCCTCTGATGTGTCTCCAGACTCTGCTCTCTCTTATGTAGAGAGTTACCAGCAGGCCTGTTCTGTCAGGACAGGAGGATAGGGGCGCCGCGGCCCGCGGATACCCTCAGTCAATCTACATTTGGTCACCGCGGTGGGAAGTGTGCTCATTTTTTCCGATATCTGAGCTACTTGAGGTGATCCGAACACTGAAGTGTGAGGAGCTGTCACCTTGCATAAAGCTCTGCACCAGCGGAAGATGTACGGCTCCTGATATGCTAAGAGGGGGGAGGGGGGGGAGATCGCTGTCCTGATAGGCTGTGAGGACACTGGGGACCCTATAAGATAAAGGGGGAATGTATTCCACTCTTCCCGCCTGGGGACAAGAGGTCGGCGGGAAAGGAGGCAGCACATCACCAGGCCCCCCTGCAGTCTCAGGACAGATTTATGCTGTTATGGGGCCAAACATGGGGAGATATTCTAATTCCATATCAAAATATCAACAAGAGGCCAGAAGAGAGAAGCACCAACAATCGATACATCATTGCTTTAGCGGAAAGTTGGAATACAAAAAGAGCACTGTTAAACCCCGTATGAGAAGAATTATGTCTCTGAATGGTGCTGTTTGTTTTGGATTCGTGTTTTAACTGGAAGGTGTGCTGAAAGCCTGCCCTGTGACAGTCAGTGACGGGCACCGCTGTTTGTACCATACAGGCCATTAACAGTTCACCACACATTCTCCAGCAGGGCAGCAGCTGGGGAGAAACAAGAATGCAGCAGCAGTGCAGGATCTCAGCAGCACAACAAAAAACCATGGCCAGAGGCAGGTAGGCTGGAGTACGCTCTGAGTAAAGTTGGCAGCTGTGCGGCTGTGTGTGATAAAGTGCAGCTCGCCGTAAATGCACTCTGGGGCTCCCTGCACAGCTGGCGACCATAGGTTACAGTTCTGAAAGATGGAGTGCAGGAAAGGGATAGTGGGAGGAAGAGACGGATGAGAGAAACGCAGAGCTTGCATCTACACATCATCTGTCTGAGGTGGAGGGGAGGATCAGGGCCAAATTTATGAGAACAAGGAAGATGAGGAGGAGGATAAGAATATCTTATTGTGTCAGCGTAAGAGAAGAAAAAAAGCTCACTTATCTGACATTCATGGGCATCTGCAGACAATTAAAGAGGCATTAGCATGAAAGTATGGAAGCAATTTAGGCACTATATATATTTATATATATATGTTGGTACACAAGAGCAAATAAACACACTGTAATACACTTGAATAAAATCCTGTATATGAAATATGAGGCATAACGACATGATACAGAGACAGATCAGATGCATTATCCAATACCTCATGGAAGAAACAACAAAGACACTCAAACAAGCCCTGCCACTGTGACAGGAAGACAAAATCACAGTGAATTTAAAGAACGTTTTTATACTGCGATAAGCTTTCAGCCTTTTAGGGTCATTATTATGTCAAGGGGTGAAACAGCTAAAGGATGTGACACTTAGCGTCGAGGCTAGCTATCCGCTGTCTCCGCAGGTTCTTTCCCTGAGTTAAACTGAACAATCAACAAGGGCTTTTAATAGTGCGCAGAGATCTATTAATAACACAATTACATTTTTCACTGACAGCTTCAGCAATGCAGAGCTTACCAAACCATACATTGCCAAAGAATTATGAGTCCATTTAGCTAAAATGATGACAAAGATTTGATGTTGTTTAGAATATTATATCCTCTGCAATAATAAACATTGGTATTCAGCCATAGTTTAAAATATATATATATCGTAAAATTATTTATTATTTTGTTATTCATTCATAAATAGTGTGTGAATAATGATAAAAGTCCATAATTTGACAAATTAAATATCAAGGAAACACTGCTGTAATGTTATGGTGGTGAATTGATTGCAGCTGTGTTTACACACAGTAAAATGCAAAGTTAAACTGACTGACATTTAGACATTACTAGGGCATGTAATTCTTTATGAAATGTTACTTTGGCCAGTTCAATATTCATATACAGTACATATTTCATCATAGATTACCCAAAACATCCAATGTGAGTGGACTGAAGTATTAGTTTAGATGATAAATCATTAATTTCCACAGTTGCTTTTGCTGATATCCTCCTGCTCCCGAAGGAAACATGGAGACACAGCTCAAAGTTATGCAGACATTTATTTTTCACTTCCAGTGATTTAGCATGACTGTGCTTGTCACCATAATTTAGGGGAGGCTGCAGTCTGCATTCTGTTTATTGTGACCAAACAACTGCAACTCCTGCACGCTTTCAACTTCAATGTTATTGATTCAAGTTTTAAGTGGGTGCGATATTACCCAGGGACTTCTGGGAGATTAATATGCATCAATGTTCATGTGTAATTCATTAGCCATTTAGACAGCTCAACCATAAGGACTCTATCTTGAGAGATACGGCCATTTTTCACAGTATAAGGCAACCTAGATGCTACTAGCAGTAACATACAATATATTTCATGTTGTTAAGAAGATTTAATGCAAGACTGATGATGAGTATATTTGAAGTTTGGAATTAAAGACCTGTAATGACCTTTGATGGGATAAAAGATCTCCAGCATGAAGACAATGCGGATCAACTATTCCTATATTTAAGTATTCATAGACTACTAAATATGCACAGATTTAAAGCTCCACTAATGATTTTTTGTATAGTAACAGATGAACCAAATGACTATGTGTAATGTGAAAGGGGTCACTAGCAGTGACAAATCTACAAAGAATCTTTACCCAACTTTAGCCTCTTTTAGCTCATTGTTTTGGTTTTATAGCACATTAACTGTATGGTACAGACCCACCACTCCCATTATTCTTGTTTCCAGCAGGCAGGCAGCTGTTTTCAGCAGACAAACTCTGATAAACGCACTGTACACTGTGCTGTGCCCAGCACCAAACACCTGGCGAAGACAGTCCAACATCTATCAGTTTAAGAGCCAAAACAGAGGGTGGACACAAGCATGACTTCAAATGAATGTTAATGTACACGACCCGATTGCTGGGTGTGTAAAATAGGCAACTGTTCGCTAACATGTGATAACATATGTAGCCATAGCAACTTTGTAGGAAGCTGAAGTAAGACAGGAACCTCTGGGTTATTATCGTCATAATGATATGTAAGGGCTTTGCGTCTTCCAGCTTGTTGTCTGCGTTTTTCTGCTCCAAATGGCCAAATAAATCAATTACTGCAGCTTCAAATCAAACATGCAAGTCGTGAATTGATAGAATAGAATGAATTCACTTGTTCATACCTCATGACAAAAGAAGTGGTGGATATGCTGTATGATGCAAAGTTAAAACCTCTGCTGCAGATATTGCATGACGTGCTCTCTTGAAAAATATTAAATTGCCATCCAGAGACAAAATAGGAAATAAGAAATATGACTGTGAGCATGAATACTGAGCTGGCTGTGTATGAAGGCAAGTTGTGTCCTGAGGCTTTGGGTCAGCAGTCAATTAAATTATCACACTAAACTGAAATACTTTTAAAATCCACTTACTGAATAATGACTGTCAGACACTCTGTATCCTCCATGATGTTCTGTAAAAAAGGTTGCAGCAATGGGATTAGGGCTTGATCCTCAGCTACTGCTGTGCCCAGTCGAAAATGACTATCCTCTTATCTCAAGGCAACAGAGCTACATTATGTTATGTACCGACTTTGTCAAGATAGAATGGATGTCATTGAAATTAATTTAATCTTCCTTAAATTAGCTTCTGACTATGAGCTCTCGCAGTCAGAATTTATGTCCTCCAGAATTCAATTTCCTTCGTGGTGTGATATGCTTTTATCAGTTGGCAACTATTCGGTGGCCTCCAATAATGAGAGCTGTCACAGAGGCCAGAAGCGGATAGTGTTTGATGGCAACCATGTTGTGACCACTGGAACCCACATCTACCATGGGAAAAATAAAGACTTGAGGGTTCCCAGATTTTACACAGCAGCTCTTGCTAAAACAACAGTAATTTCAGAATCGCACTCTGATCAATCTGGAATCACTTTAATCCAATTATTAATCATTAGACTATTAGAGTGTATCAGTGTTTGATTCGTGGTTACTGAAATGAAAGAAAGGGCATCTGATGTCGGAAATGTTTTGAGTCACGACAGCAAGATAACCACCTGGAAAGATCCCTTTGAACGCAACCCACACCAGTTCTAGTATAGAATTATAAAAAAATCAATTAACTGATAAACCTCTACTGGATGCTCATGTTTATTGGATGAAGTAATAGAGACTATTACAAAGACTGTTATCAAAATGTGACTAAAGTGGATTACGTTCATGTAAAATTGATACCAACTGTCAGTTTACGGAAGTGTTGAAATGATTAGCCAATTGATCAATTAGTTGACAACCATTTACTTAATATATTTATCGTGTCATGTAATTTATCAAGTCACAAGACTAACAGTCCACAGCCATGCTAGCAGCTCTAAGCGACTGTACTCTGGTACAGCGATGCTTTGAGCTAAATGCAAACATCAGCATGCTAACATACTCACAATGACCATGCTAACATGCTGATGTTTAGCAGGTTTTATGTTTACCATTGTCACCATCTTGGTTCAGTGTGTAGGTATGCTAAAAATTGCTACTTAGCACTGAACAGAAAGTGCAGCTGAGGCTGATGGGAATGTTATTAGTCTTGCAGATATTTGGTTATTAACCAAAGCATTGGATAAAGTAAGATTTTGATTAAAAGTGAAGAGATCATCAAAGTTCTGACAAATTATCCTGAGGGGAACATGAATGTCTGTGACTAATTTGAATGTTTGTTTATACATTTTCTGTGTGTGTAGTGTGGTGGGGGCTATAACTGCATTTCATTGTGAAATGGAATTGCATAATGACAACAAAGCTGAACCCTGAACCCCGAATGTCTGAACAGGATTTCATGACAATACATCCAATAGCTGTTGAGATCAGTCTTGATCAAAGTGGTGGATTGACAGACCGATCAACTGTCATTGCAATCCCTAAAGCCATGCCAAGAAATGCCAAAAGGTTCCAAGTTCCTGCCTCTTTGATGTGAATATTAGCAGATGTTCTCTTTCCTATCATTGCAAATCCATTCTATGTGATATTTTGCTGTTTAGGCTAAATATTGTCATAATTTTACAGACAAACAATAAATTAATAATGAAAATAATCATTCGCTGCACAGAACCCTGTAAAGGCAGCTTTCCCAAACATTAAAAGCTGAAATGTTCCGAGAGGAAAATGTAAATATACCAAATACATATACCAAAACCAATTGCTTAATAAAGGACCAACTTCTAGCTGACAATTTGACAGCAGAGATGATATTGTTGAAATGTCACTTCCTACATGAGATGGTAGGTGCCCACCTGGCTGTCTGGTCCCCATTATTACTTTCATCTCGGCTCCTTATGCTTAATAAGCAAGTACCTGAGGGTCCCGCTTCCATCTCTAAACTCTGATTTGATGTGGCAAGGAGACAGAAAACAGGGTAGAGAGGGGACAGAAATAAAAGAACAAGGGATCAAAATAACTGTGCCTGGCTGGCTGAGTGGAGTGGGGCCCATCAACACCAATAACCGTTAGCTGTGAACACGTGTGTCACAGCGAGACAAGTGTCATATCACTCAGCCCACTGCTTCATTTGACTGGAACACATCAATCACTCAGGGAAATCCACACAGACGTGCTGAGAGAGGCCTCACCTCTGGCTCCCTCATTACATTGCGTCAGTGTTAGTGAAACCTCGGCCTGTCAAGAATTCACTGTCGTCTTACTCCAAAAGAGCCTCTCTTGTCCAGTTGTTTGTATCAAACACGGGGTGAGAACAGCTGGGCGAGATGCAACAGCGCATGGGAATCTTACAACTATTACATAAATGTCAATGTGTTAGGTGTTTTAGCTGACCTCTGCTACTAACCGAAACACAAAGCGTCTGCATGGCTGCACACGTCTCTGTCCGTGAGCTGGAGGCAAATCCTCAGTGCAAATTACTCATGACAAAGACGTGCTCACCAGTTTACATTTTAAAGCTTTATGGCTTTGTTGTCATTATTGATTACGCTATCAACTATTTATTGGATAAATTGTTTGAATGAATGAATAAAATGTGAAAAAAGTGTGAAAAAATATTCCCAGAGTGCAAATTGATGTCTTCAAATATACAATTTACAAAGATAAATACATAAACGCAAAGCTAGAACCCGTGAATGTTTGGCACTTTTAATTATAAATGACTTAAACAATTCAGCGTTTATCAAAATTGTTCATTTATTCTTTAGGAACAATGCTCACTTATGTTATTCAACAGTAAGAACAATCTGTTGCCCCTGGCCAGATGTTAAAAAGCACCCTAAAAATCAGATAATCAAATGTTGTCCAACAATTTTCAGCTGATTGACAAATTAATTGACTAACACGCTCACTTTTCTGCACCAGTTGCCACATGTCCACACCTACTGACATGCAAAATAATCAATGGGAATTGTATCATTAATATCTATGACAATATCTGTGACACTGCAGCCCTTTCATAATAGAACGTGTTATTCCAACTCAAAATCTCTATGTACAGAGTGAAAATGAGAAAGTGTCCCTTGGCGGCGAGCTTTAACGAAGGATTAAAGGCTTATTAACAAAGGCCTCCCATGAAAGCCCGGCTCTCTCCCTGGCTACCTCCACGCTGCGCCCAGCTGTGTATACAACTCCGACAGGTAGAATAATAACGGTTATACATCACTGCACCTGAGAGCCCAATCATCTGAATCTTCCCCTGCCGCTGCCTCCCAGACTCCATTACTTTATTGACACGCAATCTTGAGAAGGAGAGAAATATTGCACATGTAAGGTCACTTGGTTATGAAGACATATTATCATATTATCTGCATGAGGGTTGTAGGGCTCAGGCCTGACAAAGCTAATTATAATTGGACATGATACAGAGCTCAGAGCATATTACGTGCTTGGCTGCATGACAAAGTCACAGCTGAGATATGAGGGGAGAGAGGAGAGGAGCATGAGCTGAAACTCAATAGGAAGAGGGTGAAGCTGTACAATAACAGCAGCGAGCGCTCTGATGATAATTTATGGATACATCCGCTATAAGCACCAGGCCAAACCTGTTCCTGCTTGTTCAGGAGGCACGAGACGGAAAGAGCCAGTTGTACAAGTGCAGATTTCTTATGCATGCTGACTTGAAACAGCTCTAATGCCCAAATGTCACATTTCATTAGTGACAACAAAAGTGACCTCGTAGCTTCTTATCTCCACTCCCAAGGTTATTACGGTATCGCCAGACACAAACAACTCTCTGTTTTTCTTCTTAAATGACTAAACCCTTGTGCTGCCTCCTTCAAAGCAGCCATTTACCTCCGAATGGCGATGCATTATTTTTTAAAGCTGGCGCACTCAAAGTTGAATCAGTCATTGAAAAATCAATTAAACCTCAGAAAAACAGACAAAAACCCCCCAAAACAAAGTCAAGTGATACTGTACATCTGTTCTCTTCTAGTTCTTTGAAATCCCACCGCAGGGGGTCGGGATCCGTGCTGCACCGTGATCCGTCTGCACCGAGTAGCTGCGATCTGAGAGCAGACTCAGAGGTCAGATGTTAGCTTTACTTTAATAGTGTCAGGCACAAGATGGTTTTTTACCCAACTCATTTGTAGCGATTCATCGCTTCAGAGGTCTATTAATAGAACATGCATTCACTTATTCCCATGAATATAGTATATATATATATATATATGCATTTCCTAAGTTTTACTGGAATATTGATTTTCAGCAAACTGCAGTACAACCTCTGTTAATAGCCTTGTACTTAAATTCTGCCTGGAAAAGAACACATGTGGATCAGTTTGTACTGCCATCGGGTAGCACGCTGGTAAAAGTTTCATCCCTGTTTCCTTTTTCCTGGGTCCAGTTTATTTCCCAAACTGAGAAAACTGAAAGGGGCACAAACTGGCGACATCAGGGGGAAACAGAAGGACTCCTGCTCTTTCCTCATTGCTGCACTGGCAGCCAGACTCAAAGCTTTACCCAACCAGGACCAAAGTAACCACAACCTTGAATTATACGGCTGTTGAGGACCAGCAGGAAGGCAGTTTTATAGACTTTCCCAAGCTCTTAAAAGATGAAGAGCAAGAGGAGATAGTCATAGCTACAGTAAGACTGTGTGTTATAGTCCATGACTCTGGCTGCTGCTGACCCAACTGTACATACACAAAACTTTGGATGAGAACCGACTTCACATTAAGATTGTTGTTACCAAATGGGGACCCTGAAGAGAAACCAACATACCAACCTTTTATTTACTGGCAACATTTGATCCCCAAGGGATTCTCTTTATCATGTCCAGTTGTGTTTATTGACCAAAACTAAACTGCCCTGCGAGCACAAATTCTAAACGTGGTCAGAGTCAGTCTTCACTGCAGAGGCCAGATGTTGGTTGTTTGGTCTGTTTTATGTCCCTTGAATATGCCAGAAGAAGAACAAAATAAAGTGGGAAAAAATATTGTTGGTTCAGGGTTTTAAACTTACAGATGCAATTAGACAGGGAATTGGTACAGGGAGGGATCATAAATAGGGTTCAGGAATTTGCAAACTGTACACTGGCAGAACAGTTTGTAACAGTATTTTTAGTACTTCGGAGTGAGTTCTGAACATACAAAAATGTATTCTGTTCAATGCAGATGTTTCTGCACCTGATTAAACCTTTTTCATCTTTTATTTAGACAGAAAATGTTACCTCACAACAACATCCTGTGCCACAGTGTATAATTAAGAAACAGTCTACTGTTCATTTCTGAGCATACTGAACAAGTGGAGG
>JAVQJF010048727.1:0-10356 GCA_036023855.1 Gadopsis marmoratus
GCCACCAAACCAGGTGAGAATATGGTTTTTGGTTTGATGCTGTCTTAACTGCAGGTCTGATCTTTGGTGGTCAATCAGTTTCTCCTCACTGTAGGTGAGTTTTACTGTAATCACTCAACAACACCACAGCACTGTCACCGGTTTTGTGCTAGGTGGGTACGTTTGCATGACAACCAGAAGTAACCGTGACAATGTGGAATACAAAGCAGCCCTGGAGCGTGAGCTGAAGCAGATGGAGGAGGAGGGGCTGTGGACTTGTGTAGAGGTTGCTGAGGTGGAAGACTGGGAGAGGGCTGTGTCAGAGCAGGAGGATGGCTACATATCTGGTGCTGTGTACCTCTATAAGAAACTGCAACTATAGCACTTGACGATGCATGACCATGTAACCAGCAAAGACACAAAACAACATTACTTAAGAAAATTTTCAAATAACTTTTCTTACACATAAGAAAATTGTAAGGGAAGTTTTGGACATTTTCAGTCTCTTACAGACCCAAAGGTGAAGGTGTGAAGCTGCGTTTGTGGGCATAAATGTAAGACTGAAATGTTCATAAATAAATGTTTCAATTTCAAGTGTGTTTCATGAGATTCTGTGAGTGTTTGTCTATAATAAACCCAGTGTATGCACAACTGTGACTGTATGAGAAGGTATTGTATTAAAAGTTCCACCAGCCTGCAGCAGCTTGTGTTTTCTCAACAGCACAGAGATCATATTGAATCATTTGAGTCTTTGAATGAAACTGTCAAACAAAAACACTTATTGTTGTTCCGGGACATCTGGGCGGAGGTGAGGGCACTGAGAGACACGGTGGTGGAGCTGAGCAACATGGAGGCCAGAGTGAAGGACAGCGAGAGTGACCTTGAAAAGAGAATGCAGGTATTTCCCTGACAAACATGATGGTTTAATATGTTTCATGGTTTGTTATTTGCTATACTATTCTTTTAACCTGTGGTAAAGGTTGCTTAATGTAAATTTTTGAGTGTTAGTTTTGTTTCAAGTTTATTTTATAAGGACAAATACCTAAAAGGTGTTGTAAATATTCTGGCTGGGACGCTTAATTTGTCAGTGTTTTACAACCGATTTGACAGCATTTTAATTTTAGTGCAGTTTAAAATGAATGGGTTATGACTTAAATCTGTGGTTACAGTTATGCCCAACTATTATAAATAAAATAATTAAAAATTGATTTTGACATAATTACCATCTACATAAAAGATCAGGTAATAATAAATTTTAGTGTTGCAGATTCCTGCGAATCTGCAATTTATCAAATTATATTCAAACAAGCCCAAATCTACAGCCATGCTAGCATCTGTGTTACGCTGTACTTAATAAGCACAGTGGGGCTTTCAGCTAATTGCCAATGTCAGCATGCTAACATTTCCACAATGACAATGCATGCATGTTGATGTTAAGCAGGTATAACATTTACCATATTCACCATCTTAGTTTAGCATATTAGCATTCTAACATTTAGTAATTAGATTAGATTAAATTAAAATCATAATTGTCATGAACATTTATTGTAGTTTCTTGTACATTTTTGAGTATTGGTTCAGCAGATCAGAGGAGCATATTAATAGTTTGCTATTTTGATGGCTGTCATTGCATTAGCTCCTCTTGGTGATTGTATCTACTTATCCACATTACGCACACACATACATTACTTATTTAGTCCAGGTTAATTTTAATGACATTAATTCACTTTTCTGTGTGAAGGTCTTTTACACAGCTCTGACTAATGCACAGTCTTCACGAACATTGGAAATGCTTACAATCCAGCTACAGGTACTGCAGGTAAAGGGAGAATGTGTGGCCATGTTAATGTACATAAATCAATTGTTGCTGTTTTTTATTTTCTGCTCCTTCTCTAGGTTTCTTCACAGTGCCCGTCAAAGGGGTCTACTCTCTCCAGGTCACTGTCTGGAGACCAGTTACCATATAGTAAAATATAGCTAATAACTTTAAGGTCAGGGAAACAAAATGTCACAGATCATAAGATCAACTCTGCTGCTCCTATATAGATTTTCATGTTTATGTGCACCACTGACCACGAGATGGCAGTGCTTCACAAGACTATGACGAGCGTGAACGTCAGTAGAATACTAATGTGGCCTAGGAGGTGGTCAGATATGCTGTACAGCCAAATATTGTTCAAGCCCACAGAACTTTATTTTAGATCTACCAACAGTACCAAACACATCAGGTGGAAGTTCGAGAATATTTCTTGCATTTGAATATTTTACTCAAAACACAATACATATGGTAAGTAACATAATTAAAACCACATGAGGGGACAAAAGAAGAAACTTGAATGTTAGGAGGTTGAAGTAGACATTATAGTGCACCTCGTCTTGTTGTGGATAGTTTTATAGGCCACTCTGGATGAGGCAGCACCCATCCAGTGATATTTTCTGCTATGTTTTACAAAAATAAATTTCACCAACTTCATTATTATTATATTTTTGTATCACCTACACATTTTTGTACTTTCTTCCTAGCTTACTGTTTGTACTCATGTACTTATTTAGTAAATACAGTTTTAAAGGTTTAAGTCATGTTTCTATCCATAGCACATATTCTTTAAAGTACAACCTGTGTACTTTGCATTTTGGACAATTGGAAGCATTATATCATGACTAGATACTGATGCTACTGTGCATTTGAATAAGCAAAACCAGATTGACACGTTACATAAACATGACTCACTAAAACTAAGTTTGAATCTTCTGCCAACATACACCCCTCCTCTAACACTACACACCTCTGCCGTAACCACACTCTGTCAAACCAGTTTGTCACGTTTGATTTTAATAGCCAGGAAGTTTACAGGAAATGCTCTTTTCAGCTCATGTCTACACATATGCATTAAGATAAGTGAACATAAAAGACTTTGACATGCTTGATCAAAGTATAGTAATTTATTTAAAAGTAAACGTACAAATACGGTATGCCTCAATAATATCTGTCCAAATAAAATATATGTTAAATTACATTTCACAGTTGTGACAAAATACTTAATCAAAATCTTTACAGAAACATCTGTTGAGTTTTGTAGCTGATTTAACACAAAAAAGTGCAACATTTTAATTGCAGCAAATGGAGTTTGAACTTACTTGAATAAAAAATTGTAGTGCAATCAATTCAAAGAAATTATGTGAAAATAGGCTAAAATATGTAGCTGCTTCATTACCGATTCAGGTGTCTGTATATCCAGCAAAAACAAACAAGCTGAAAAGTCTGAGGTAGACTTTTAAACAGTGAGTAACAAAAGTCAATACTAGTTAACATGTCAAACTCAAAATGTGAAAATGAATGCCAGTGATGTTCAATTAAAGAAATTCATTTTTTTAAAAACAAGACACCTCTGTATACTTCACTTGCATCTGGATTTAGTTTGTTTAAGTTCAGTTCTAGTGCAAAAAACATAACTGCTCTTCTCCTTCATATTGATGAATGTAACACAGACCTTTTTCTTTTTGTCCTTTGATCAAAACATCATGAACTACTTTTCACAAGTACTAAGTAAGTAAACTCTACTCCTTCTAAATAACACTTAGTATGCAAAAACCTCTGTATTGTGTGTGTGTAACATAAGCATGTACATTTATGTGTCACAGTCTGGTACGGGAACTGTTCTGCCCACAATCGCAAAGCACTACTTGGAGTAGCCTCAGTGACAGAACACATCATGGGCAGAAGACACCCTGCCATTCATCATTCATCTTCCACCAGCGATGCCTGAGGAAGGACCACAGCCACACAGCATGCAGCCTGTTCTCCCTGCTACCATCTGGTAGAAGGTACAGGAGCATGGCTGTCTGCACCAACAGACTCAAAAACAGCTTCTACCAACAGATCACCAGGCTGCTGAACTCATACATATGCTTTGTGACATTGCGAGAGGCGTTCAGCAGGTGTGGGTGCGTGCAATAATCACCCAAACCTTGGTCTCTTCTCTTTCTCTCTTCTTTCTCATCACTCTCTTTGGCCCACAGTCCACCACACGTCTTCTCTTTGTTTCTTGCTCCTCTTCTCCTTTTATCTGTCACCAGCTTGTTCCTGGGCAATCAGGTAACCAAGTCCAGCTGGGCAGCACCTGTTCCTCTGGCTGTCCAGCAGCCTGTGGGTTTTGTAGTCTCTTACTCCACCTCCATGCTGGTTTGTAGTCCCCAGCGTCTCTCTCTGGTCGGCCCAACCTGCCCGTCCGTCTATAGCTCAGCCTCCGACGATGTCACATGTCGCTTCCATATGTGCATTCAGATGTCACCACACCCCCTCTGTGCAATACACTTGTCAACTCTATACTCACTGCGCAATACACTATCACATTACACTATGTACATACTGCTCTATATTACAGCTCTGGAAAAAATTAAGAGGCCACTGCAAAATTATCAGCTCTCTGTTTGTACTATTTATAGGTATGTGTTTGAGTAAAAAACTTTGGAACATTTTGAGTGGTCTCTTAATTTATTCCAGAGCTGTATATTTTCATACACATTTAATTCATAACCCTTCCCTTTTGACATATTTCTATGCCTACTCTTTTTAATATATATATATTTATTTTTCTCTTTTGTTGATTGACATTTATATTGTACTGCTGAGCTCAGCGACTCTCGTCCAACACATTTCATTGCACTGTTGACCCCGGTGAAGTTGACTGTACATTGCAAATAAAACTTTGTGTGTGTTTGTATGTGTGCGTTTGTATGTGTGTGTGCCCAATGCCCATATTAAATGTATGTTCTCACTGGATTTGAGGATGCATCTTCATTTTCACTCCTGACTGATACATTATCTTCCATTTCTACTCGTTCTAGTGGAGACTTTGTAGGCGGCACCTCACTGTGCTCAGATATTGTCGACTCTAGACTTTTCATCTGAGATTTTGTTGATGGAGCCCATGATCTTTCAGAGTCCTGTCCTGAGTTCTGCTCAGGCCCATCCTCCCATGGAGACCTTATGTACATCTGTGACTGTGTTGAGGCTCTCTCGTAGCTTTGAGACGCTCTGACAGGCTGAGATTTTTCTGGTGGTACACTGCTACTATGAGAACCTGACTGGTTGGACCCGTTGGTGGAGCGGACCACCAGGTAGCGGACAGAAGGGATCTTATCTGAGTCGTGGGCTTTGAGGGGGAATGTTGAGCTTATGAACAAACCCCCTCCTAGTATAAGCAGGATGGATGCTCCCCAGCCGATGTAGAGACAGGCTCCAATCTCCCTCCGCTGGGCGTCTATGGAGGCGCTGTAGAAATTCCTCACCACGGCCCCGGCCGCCCACGATGTGGGAATCAGACACAGCAGCCCTGTGGCAATCAACACTGCCCCAGCTGCTACAGCCACCTTGCCCTTAACCCCACCTCCTTCTTCATCCAAAAAGCGAGTGCACCTCAACCCAAATAAAGGCAAGAATGAGGCCCACGCTGCCTGTAGTGATGGCGAGGATGGTGAGAGCCCTGGCGGCCTGCAGGTCTGCGCTGAGAGCAAGGACAGAGTCGTATGGTTTACACTTGATCTGCCCTGTGCTCTGGACCACACAGGTCATCCAGAGACCCTCCCAGATGGTCTGGAAGGTGATGATGGTGCTGCCCACGAAGGCCGTGACCCACCACAGGGGCATTATGCAGCTGATGATGACCCCTGCCCAACCCAGGAGGCACATGGCGCTAGCCAGTATCTGCATCCCCATAGAGGCCATGATGCAGAGGTGGAGGGGAGATCTCTGAAGCTGCACAAGAAATCCTCACAGACCTTTGAAAAGTGCTCTGATGTTTTTATTCTCTTCTGTGGAGCTTCTTTTGCTTTCACTCCTGATCTCTCTGGTCACTCTTCTCTTCTCTTCTATCTTTCTGTTGAGCTTTTCTGTCAATCTTTCTCAACATGTGATGCTGCTGCATATCTTCAATTATTTTCGTCTTGCCACAGTGTTGTGAAGTATCTGTCCCAGGAACGCAAAGCCCTATCTGAATATTTTAGTTGTCTGTCCAAGCTCCAGTAGCTTCTACTGGACTCCAGGTGTGCCTCAGTTCAGCCTCCGTTAATTTGTTTACAGCTTATTTTCCCTCTGCCTCCGCCTCCTCCTTTGTATCCCTAACTACTGTCCTCTTCTCCCTCCTCTCTTTATTTCTCTACCTCAGAGTGTTCTTTCTTTTCTGTCACCTGAGTGGCTGCCTGCGTGTTACTGGTGTAGCAGGTGTAGATGCACCACACCTACAAAAGGGAAAAGGAAAAGCGGACATGGTTCACAGAAAAACAGAAGGGGGAGTGGGAGAGAGAGAGGTAGCTGTGAAACCATGACATCACCTATTCCCTCCCTCATTATGTTCGTCTGCGTGCATGCATGTATCCGTATAACAACGGAGATGTGTGAAACATGATCTCCTGGGAGAAAACCAGTTTCATTCTAGCTGTGACTACTACACACAAAATCCTGTTTGGAACATGCAAAACCCCTCCCTACACACAAGCAGCACACACATGTGCACACACATGTGCACACACACACACACTACCTAACCCTTTAATTCAGCTCAAAATAATATATAATCTTGTTGTCTTTGCAGAGTTCAGAGGGATACCTTTTGTGTGTATTGTTTTTTCCCACAACATTATGACAAGCTAAATTTTCATTTTTGAATTATTGCATAGTTTTTACTACCTGTCCTATACTTCAGATGACACAATAAATGCAACTTTATTTAATAAAAGTCATCATTATTATCATTAGACACACAGTCAGTTGAGTGTGACAGTCTTTTTATATGTTTTATAATTTGGCATTTATTATCATTTTTTTTTAATCTTCTTGACATTTCTTTACAAACCTGATCAATCTTATAAGATAAAAAGACGGAATACTTCATACATGCGTTCAAACTAAACATAAGCACAGAGTTATAACTCAATCTTTTTTTAGACAGTAAGGACACATTGTCATGCAACCAGTTTAAAGGAATTATTTCATGTACACTCATGTGCACACAAAACCAGATCCACCGTTCAATGAGTTCTCTGGCATTTGTCATCCCTGTAACGGTTCTCCCCTTTGAAAAAATAAAAACCACCACAAGATCAAAAAAAAAAAACACTGAAGAGAAATGTAATCTCACATGCTCACATATATGTGTCTTACAAATGGCCGACATTTTAATTGCACGCTATAATACAGAGAAAAAAAATATACCAAACAAAATCTGAAAAGAATTATATTCAAACAGCTTATGTGAATCACATAATCATCAATATTTGCTTAGTTTATATTTCATATAAATATACAATTTGTTTCATATATAGCAGCTTTTAACACACACTGAATCTCACACGTCATAGGGAATATGCTGTTTGAGGACGTGGGCCAAACTTTTAAGACTATAACACATACTGCAAAATTCCTGTCTACTTTAACTACATTACAGACATAAACGTTCTCATTCTTCACCTTCATGGGACAACAGAAGGTGAAACTGTCATAAACTCTTTGTCTTATCTCTTTCCAACATACTGTCCTAGTTCTGCTTCCTGCTAAAAAGCATGCATAATAAAAGTAACAGAGTAAAACATTACAAAATGCACATTTTCCATCAAAAGATCTAAACATAAGCCCTCCACAGAGTGAGTCTTGCTGTACTTCACACCATAGTCGTTTTCATCTCTTGGTAGACAGGAGTTGCAGAGGAGGCCACCACCCAGAACCAGCAGCCCCTCCCCGTGGCCCCAGCCAATGTAGAGCAAGCGAGTCATGACAGGGTTGTAGCCTGTACTCTGGGTCTCACAGTTCATCCACAAACCCTCCCAGATCACCTGAGAAGTTACAATGTTGGCACCAATGAAGTCTGAGACTTTCCAGGTTGGGAGAGCACAGATGCTGATGGTGTCCAGGGCCAAACTCAGAATGTGTCTTCCACCAGACACAATGCTGAGGCTCTGTCGATCACTTCCAAGAGGTAAGACTGTGTTGCTGAGAGCCAGAGTAATTTACCAGTGAGAGAGACAAAAGAGCAGATAGTGGTTTTAACTGTCATTGTCTCCAAGCTGAAACTGTTTGTGAAGAAGTCTCACCTGACCAGATGCCCCCCCCCCATAAGGTCAAAATCACAGAAATACAGCACACAGACAAACTGTTTATCAACACACAGTCATGGTTGATCTGTAAATATAAAAAGAAATGTTGAATCATTCACCAGTAATAAAGCAAGAGGGACTTACCAAGTGATCAACACTGATAAAACGCACTGTGGCAACCGCAGCTTCAGTCGGAGTTCCTACTTTATTTTGATTCATTTCAAGTAGAATTAAACTGTTTTTCAAACATCCAGTTGTGATTTAATATTCACGTAACTTTGTGCAATTATTCATTTAACTTTTAGATACACTTCTTAAATTGGCACGTAAAGAAGTTCCTCTTAAGAAATCAAAATTGTTACCATCACTGAAATATGTGACAGTCATTCACAGTGGACATAGATGCACAGGTACCCTTCTGTTTGGCAAACATGAATAGTTTTGAAATTGATACTAGCAGCACTCAGAGTGTAATGTAGGTGTTTCTATGCACACATGACAATTTCCCTGCAATGAAATTTGCAGTTGTCCTTCTACCAGCAGAGGGAGGTCAGCTACACACAAACACCACCTCTGTGATGTGGTCAGTACTCACTGTGTCAGAGTGATGCAGCAGATAGTCGCTTAATAGGCATCTATCTGTCCTTGAACACAAATCTGAAACATTAGCACTTTGCTAATGTTGTGACACTGTGGAAAGCTGTAGTTGACCTTCATTCGGATGACTCACTAAACTAAAGTGATTCTCTAAAGATTCAAAGAATATGAAGTCCTGCATATAGAGACAAGGTAGCACTGTGAATCTGAAATTAAAACAGTGATTACGACTACGATTGTTAATTTTCTCTCTTACATGGCTGTTTTTTTTTCTTTACATGTGACATGATATGTTATTTTTGTCTTGATTCTTTTAAACATGGCTCTAATAAACATTCTAAACATGCAGTCCTACATCTCAACAATATCTCTGGGAATAGGTAATATTCTACCAAGGAAAATCAGATTCATCTTCAAAACGTGTGCATGTTCTTTTTCTTGATAAAGATGAAAGGAAATGTGAATCCTATTGACTATTTAATAAACTGTGTTGAAAGAACATTACAACTCATAAAATTATACAGTTGACTTTTTAAACTTCCTAGCTTTAAAGTTGTTAAAAGAACCTTATTTCAGTATTATATGTGTTGTGTATTATCTTGTTCCAGTGCAGTTTATTGAAGTTTATGATGTTCAAACCTATTTTATGGCCACACTGTTCCATCAAATGGAAATATTCTAGATAATTTGTGCTCTCGACTAGATTTAGAAATAAAGTCTTGTGGGTTTGAACAATGTTTGGCTGCACAGCCTAGAATTTTACTGACTTGTCCACCGGCAGCTTGTAAACCCAGATATCAAGAGTAATGAGTAAAACTTTATTGATCTGTTCAAAGAAAGTATTGGGAAAATGACCACAGTTAGTATCCAAGTAATTCATGTGTTCAGTCATTCTCAGAACAGTGATGCATGCAGATCCACACATCCAGATTCAAGGCATACTGTAATAATTTTCTCCTGGAGCCGTTGTGGCTGTGCTTGGAACACCAAGCACAAGATGTGCCTTCATTCCCAAGAATCCCCTCCACTTGTCTGGTGTCCCTGATCTGTTAAACGGATTATGGCCAAACATCCCCAGCTCAGATCTTGGCTGTGTCCCCTGAGGGTGATTATACAGCCCAACCCCACTCTGAGCCGTATTCAGGCAGTTATGGTTGTGCACTTGGGCTACGTGCTGTACTTGGCGTATGATGATCAAACATCCTCAAGCTGTTACATCTCATGACATCAGACCTCAGTGTGGCCATGTGGGATGAACTGAGTTGAGTGTTGATGCTGTACGTCATGTAGGAGTGGTGGGAGGTTAGTATTTCTCCTTCTCCCCACAGAAAGCAGATCAGAGCACCTCTGAACAGGAGCAGCATGAAAAAAAAAAAAAAAAAAAAAAAAAAAAAGATATCGGTGATAATGTAAATATATCTGATCAATGATTCTGTGTTTATACCATATTTAAAATTATTTTGATGGATTCAGTTTTTCAGTTTCAGTTTCACGTGTCTTTTCATACTTACACTGCAAGTACATTTCAAATCTGACCAACTGCAGCAACCCCAGATCATAGCACTGCCCCCACAGGCTTGTACAGTTGGCACTAGGCATGATGGGTGCATCACTTCATCTGCCTCTCTTCTTACTCAGATGCACCCATCACTCTGGAACAGGTTAAATCTGGACTCATCAGACCACATG
>JAVQJF010048731.1:0-49951 GCA_036023855.1 Gadopsis marmoratus
ATCTGATTAACCTGGTAGGAGTATTGATTCAAAGTATATGGCCAGTAACTTCTTGTTGTCACTAGGTGGCGCTATGACCACACTGTAATGCAATGCTGCCATCCAGTGGGCCATGAAAACAATCCACGTCCTGCAAGAAATATTTAATGTTTAACTGCCTTACTCCCGTTTGTAATCCAATGCTGCCATCTAGTGGACCGTGCTCTGTCCCTGCCGTCATGGCCGTCTCTGCTGTAAACCAATGCTGCCATCTAGTGGACCATGCCGTCATGGCCGTCTCTGCTTAGCTGCAGCTGTGTCTTAAATTTTAACCGCCTTACTACCGTTTATAATCCAATGCTGCCATCTAATGGACCGTGCTCTGTCCCTAAACTACATGTCACACACCGTGGATGTGAACCAGTTTGCTTCCAGTCTTCACTGTTCAAAACAAAGCTGAGCGCATTATTTTAATGATTATCTATCAATCTGCCAATTAGCAATCAACTGTCTCCAGAATGTCAAATTAGTTTCCCAAAATCTTAAAGATCTTTGTGCTTGAAAGGATACCTTGAGATACCTTGAAAGTGCTTGAAACGATACCTTGAGATACCTTGAAAGTGCTTGAAAGGATACCTTGAAAGGATACCTTGATACCTTGAAAGGATACCTTGAAAGTGCTTGAAGTGATACCTTGAAAGTGCTTGAAGGGATACCTTGAGGTACCTTGAAAGTGCTTAAAAGGTTTCCTTGAAAGTACTTGAAAGGATACCTTGGGATTAATCTGCCAATTAGCAATCAACTGTCTCCAGAATGTCAAATTAGTTTCCCAAAACCTTAAAGATCTTTATCACAAAGACGACAAAGTGAAGTTAAGAAGTGTTTGCGCTTATAAAATGACCGCCATGCTGCGGTATAAACCTTATGTTTTTGGTGTTCTAAATGTGCACACGACAGCGAGTTAGAAATGTGAGGGGAATTGCCTTTGATGTCTTTGATCTCTGGGTCCTGGGCGAATAGCATAGTGTGCCTTGTGCTACCGCACTTCAGGCACACAACAATAAAATGTGCTTTATAATGACAGGCTTTTGGTGGATAGAGATTTTCTGGAGTTATGCCTCTTCTCAAGGCCAAGTTATTGTCAATGGACTAATAAAATACAGACCACATTTATAGTCTTCTCACACCGATAAGTTTAAGGCCAGATTACGTCTTAAAGATCCAGTTAAATTAAAACATCATATACAGTTCATGCTATTAAAGTACTAGAGGTCCTTGAAATGTTTTCTCAAAATCCATATTATAAGAACTTCCCTATCCCCAAAGTTTCACCGTAAAGTGCTTCTCAACCTACTAAATTGACATACAGACCATGTTTTCACTGCACAGCACAATTTGCTACTTGCATTCCAACGTGCAACTATGGGCTAAAAGGGAAAATTTATGGAATCAGATAACACTATACTATATACGTATATTCATATCAAAATCGTTCCCGGTGCAGCGTCAAATACAGTGCATCAAATTAATAAAATTGTGGTTCTCAGATTCAGATCTCTCTCTCTTATTTGTGTCTTTGGAAAGTAGAAACCTTCCTACCAGTCTGCCACCAGTGATCCAGGACAGGAACCCCAAAGCTCCTTTTTGTCCATTCCAGCGTCTCCACATCACATCGCTCTCCTGCCACGAATAACGACTGCAGCCTGCAAGGACACAGAGTACATCTGTCAATCACCTTGACGGAACCTGACACATCTGCTCTCTCACAGGAAGAGTCAAGATAACAATAGTATTCAACATGCTCAACCCTGTTTTACACATAATAAAAAGATTTTAATGTAAAAATGTATTTAAAAAAAAGACAATGGGATGCATAGCCTTTTTTTCTCAGATTAACACAAATGCACACCTAACCCACAACAAATTCTAACAATTTAGTATGGAGGACATCCTTCATATATTTTGGCCATCACTCATCTTCAAGCATGCTAATTACATATCATATACTTCACAGCTTATGAGCTTGCGATTTACCTCTTTGCTTTAATTGTTTTGCAAGGTGAAACTGGGTCACATCTATTGTGAAAAACCGAGACGGCCCTACTACAATCTATAGTTGACAAATTCTCTTGAATGGAACTCATGAGCTCATGGAAAACAGGAAACAGTCTTGGTAAGACTACGCCGCTCTTTTTCAACGATATGACCTCTCAGTCAGTATTGTTGAGACCCTGAATCATGGCGTATCTGGAGACAACAAATTCATGCAAGGACGGCTGAATCTGTCAGAATTGATCCTCCATTACTAGTCCCTCCTTGTTTAAGCTTTAGTTTGGACAACTGCTACTCCCCTCTTCATGAAGCCCTCCCTCCATGCCCTACAAGTGACCCAAAACATTGCGGTTTCTATCTTCAGCCTCCCTGATTTCTCCCACACATCATTCTCTCCCAAACTCCCTCTGATGGCTGCCCACGGCTGCTCATATTTAATTCACAACACTGCTGGCTGCTCGCTTCAAGGCCGTGGAGAGATCTGTGACCCCCTATAAGTCCAGGCCACAGTGCAGCCAGAGATGCTAGTACGATCATTTCATTTTCCCACAAACGACTGCTGGTCACCACCCATCGGTCTCAACCCTCTGCAATGGCAAAATGACATTCCAACTCCAATCAAACATGAAGTCGCATTCCATCTTCTGTAACAGAAGAAATATTTTCATTATGTCTCTCTCCCCCCATGGAATCATAGTATTTTTCCTCCTGCGCTCTCCCTGGGTTATATTTCATTCTCTTTTTCAAGCACTGCTCTCTATCTTGATTGTTCTTTGGTCTCAGGACTATTATGCAGTTTCTGTTGTTTTCAGTAACTGTGATTGCGGAGCATGGGCTTTATAGCCAAACACTCAGTGAATTCATGTTTGTGGTCAGAACAACATCCAAAATATTCTGCCATTGTTCATCACCCCCCAGATGATGAAGGGTGCCTGAGCACAATGAGTCAGTTCAGTAGTTTAGTTTTAAAATATGATTCTAATTTTCTTTTGATGTTTAATGTTTCAACACTTCTGATTGGTTAAAGGATCTTGTCATTTCATAAAGATTAAAGAGGTGCTTTTTTGTTTTATGGTTAACATTAATAACATTTTATCTATGTTAACATAGTGACGGTATCATTGCTGTGGTAATGTATCAGGCATCATTTTACAGACAGAGGCGAAGAGTATTTATATTGGATGTTTATAGATTAGTGGACCAACCAAATCAACACATAATTTAAACCGATAGGTGTAAATGGCTGCTTGATTAATTATGTAAATTTTTAATATATACTTTTTTTTACAGCAGAGTTTTATAAGCATTATGCTTTTTTGTGCATTGGAAAACTAGGGGCACTACAAATACGGCAATTTGCTCCCGACCTTGCATTAGTGTTGATCAAGAACTTTAAGGTTATTGCAGTCATAATAACAGCTTTAAGGATAAACAGCTTTATGTAGAAGTACGTCAAGGACCATAATGAACCTCTGGATTAACAATGTACCACCAATCAGCTGTCAGATTCTTTCACACAGGAACTGAAGACTGACAAACTGAGCTGGCAGTAACCTCATGTTCTAGCTAAACCACATTACACTGTCATTACAAAGCTTCCTGTTATTCAAGGACAATTCAGATCCTCTGTGGTTTTCAAGTTTTCTAAGGAGTTCAATGGAAGTACAAGTTGGGATGGGATGATTCACGCAGACAACTGGTGGTGGGAGGGCGATGGCTTGTCTGTTGCCCAAATACACTAAAGGAATGTGCACTGAGTCAGTAGCAGTCAGTGTAAACATCTGTGTTCTGTTTTCAGGAAGAAAGAATTTTAAGAAAAATCTTTACTTCCATTTCTAAATTCTCTCTCTTTTCACACGTCTCAGCAGCTTGATTTTTGTCCCCAAACTTGCTCAAAAATAAAAAACAAACGCCTTCTTCCATCCTAAATACTGATTTCACCTGAAGTAGGTGGTAGTAATATTATCCACACAGATGGACATTTACTCTCCAAAACTAGTACACGACCCCAGAACGTCATATGGGCTGCAACTGTGCAATGTGGAAATGCATCCGCAACATGGGACAAGCAGACTAGAGAATACCCAGGTATATTCTCAGGAGGTTATTTTTAATTAAAGGCAAACAAGGTGCAAACATCCCCAGCTTTAACGTGCACCAAAAAGCACGGTTGACTGGAATGATTCTTCATCACTTGTTTATGAGTTGGTTCTCCTGACATCAAAACTGTACTGACAGAGAGTGTGCCCCTTTCATCGTGCTACATTTATGCAGAGCACTGCTGCCATCACTGCTCTAGACAGCCCTGCAGCCAGACTCTCCATGTAGTTTTCACATCCATCCTGACAAGTAATATGGCTCAGGCACATTAATAAGGGTTGAGGGCTGTTACAGTTGAGCGGGCTCTGGAGGGAGTACATGTGTCAATAAACTGTCAATATTAGACATTCTGAGTTTCAAAATGTCACATTTTATTGGCATAAAATCTCTTTTTGAAATGGTCATAAGCAAGTGAAAGGCTCATGCAGACATTGCACCGCCCTGTGCTATTGCGTCCTTTGTATCGCTGCCACGGTAACATGCTTTGTTCAGCACCCGAGGGGAATGCAGTAATCTTTCACTAGGCTGCCTCTTCCAAGGGGAAAAGACACATTAAGAACAAGGAAGTGTGCACAGAAAGAGCATGTCGATTTAATGACCGATTACGACAGGTTTGAAACTCAGAGGATAAATGCCACCAATACTTGAGGCATAAATATTGCAGAACGTATTCTCCCGTCTGTAAGCACAGCATTTAAATTATGCTCTGCATTCAGCGCAGCTAACCAAGTGGAGATCGTCAAATTCAGCACACAATGCCGGAGTTACTGAATGATTCACTTGGGCCAGAGGTCATCCACACTCAGAATTGCTTTATGATTGTGTGCTTAGAGGCATTTTCAGACTGCTGAACAGAATGAAAGTGGTGCATTGACACCGTATCTCCTTAGGTCCAGGTTTCTCTGCACTTCACCAAATAATTACCAATTGTGATAATCTCGGCAAGTATTTGACTCTTTGAGCCAAACTAATATCATGAAATATTTTTTTTTTTTTAGGCCTTTACCTGAACAGCGAGACAGCTGCCGGAAAACAAGTTCATGTGGTATGATTTAATACAGATGGGCTGCAGAGACCTGTCGTTGTTTGTTATCCATCCTGATTAACACCCAAGCGGGTCGATCTGAGGGTACAGACTGTGAGCAATGGAGGTGGAAAAGGGCTCTGCATCAACAGATGGCCGGAGACTAACGAGAGGTTTGACAGGCTGTGCAGAACATCGTCAGCCATGAGATGTTTCAACACATCGCTCCTGGCGTTTCAAAACTCAACAAACAAACTGGCGTTGAGGGTTAAGGCCTATGCCTGTTGTTTTCACAGTTCTCACGTGACGTTTCTCAGAAGAACCGGATGATAACAGATTAGTACTGTATCAGTCGCGATAGGAGCATGGATCAGTCTAATGGGCAGAAGTTTGCTTAAAATTCATCTTTACTTTATGTCTTAGAGAATGCCAAATTAAAAGCCAGTGTGTGCAGAGTTTTAAGCATTAAAACGTTTACAGCATCTTTCAGGAAATGTTCTAATCATACACATAAGCCTAGTTGTGCTTAAAGTTAGTTATATATATCTTTTTTGAATAGCCAGAAAGGCTTGTGTGTGGGCTTCTTCTCATTTTGGACTGAAACCATCTATTGTTTCAATATCAACCAACCACTTAGTCTATAAAATGTCAGAAAATAGTTTACAATGGCCATCAAAAGATTACATACCCGCGGGAAAATTAATTCATGATGATTGATCAATCAATCAATCATATAAAAGCACCAAATTATCACCTTGAAATGCTTGGACCAGATTGATTGATCAATTATCATCAATTAATTTAGGACAAGTCTCCATGGTATTACATAAAAGGTACTCCTTCACCTAGTGCTTCATTTATTAGAAATACTGCACTACAACAGTTTGTTGTCTTGGTTGGAGGCGACTTCCTGTTGAGTGAAGTGTTGCCGTCTACCTGGACAGGGGGTATCTTTTCCCGATTTCGGCATGGGGGTCCTGCTGGCGAATGGCTCGGATGGCGGTGGGTGCTGTGAACATGGAGGAGGCTCCATTTTCAGACAGGACACGGAAGAATGCCCCAGGGTCTGGAGTCCCCACAGGCTTACCCTTAAAAACAGGCAGTACAGCAACAGCTGCTTAGTTCACAAACTGTAACACAGATGCAGGCACATAAATCATAGGATGGTAATGTTCCACAGTACAAACTCACTTCAACTGTTAACTACAAATATGAATATTCATAGAGCAGCTATTTTATAATGGAGAGGCACGCTGAAAGACTGCCTTCCAGACAGATGGGCCCAAAAATTCATGGATTAGAAAACACAGTTGTCTAGAAGAAAACATATGGACAAAAGAAGCCTGCAGGCAAATGCCTCCAACAGCAATTTCCTTAGTGTTTCTTGTATTCAGCTGGTCTGTCCCTACAGTGAGAAGACAAGTGCAGATGAATGGGAATGGCAAACAGTTGTAGTGAGTTCTAGCTGTCATTTTCTTCCTCTGGATAAATATTTGTGTCTGTGTATTTATCAGAGGAAAGACAAAAAAGGTTGGCAGCATCATGCCTGAAGAAAAACTGGCTGCCAGAACGAGAGCCATATGAGACGACCGGCATGGCTGGAGTCAAACATTGATTTAAGGAAGGCAGATTTATTCATTGCCCAACAGTGCTGCTTCCTGCAGGCGTTCTAATGCAATGAGTGGCCCTCAACATAAGAAAATACACTGCAAGATGCAAACAGAAAGATCAACATGCAGACACAATCCTTGGCCTTGGTCTACAGATGTTGTTACATGCTAATAACCCTGCACATAATAAAGTAGCCAAAAGGTAGTGGACAGAAGAAAAACTAATTTACCTGTAATAATTGGATGCGTCAATATTAAGCTTGTTTATCCCTTTACCACCCTTCATTATGAAAGGTGTGCTGCATGTCAATGTGCTCAGTAGACATTTTTCTGAAATATACTGTATGGATATATATTTATTATAGTCCACAGCAGTATAACCTCACACATTACCTTTGGTAAAATTATAACATGTTTGATCAAATTTAAATGGAATAATAAAAGACCAAGAGTAAGGTTGAATTTGTTGCATTTGCCATATGATTGGTTCAGTTTCCCCTCATTTCTATTGATACTATTATGCCTCAGTTGAAGGATGTCATCATGATAACCAACATTGAAATGCTGCTTCAATACAGCTGCTTTGGAAACATTAAATTATTTCACCAAATGTATTCTGCAAGCTGAAATGTCTCTTTAATACCAGCGTGGGAGGGCATAACCTGCACTTACAGGTGACACATTGACTGGCATTAGTGATGAAAAAAGAAGTGGCGTGAAAGACAGGAATAGACTGAGGTGCAGGTTTTGTCTCTTGACAGTGAACTTTAGCAGCCAGTGTCAAACATGGCAACAGGATAAAACAGTTCGCCACATCTTGAACCGAGTCCCTGTCCATATAATCTGGAGTCATTAACCAAATATGGATGTATTCATCTTACAGAGCATGTACCAAACTGACATTGTACAGCTTTGTAAATTGTACAACTCTGGTTTTATTGCACATCTTCTGCTATTTCTTATTGCTTGCAATACTGCTGTAGTTTTAGACATTAGACCATGTCATCGGGAACGTACCTCATATAGAATTGTGCTGTTACCATGGAGCAGAGGACCATAGCAGATATATGAATGGCCAACCACCCAGCCCAGGTCTGATGCTGCCCACCAAACCTGCAACAGGTTAACAAAAAATATGTACAAAATAATACCAGAGTGTCTTATACAGGGAGTCCTGTATAAGACACTCTGGTATTATTTTGTCAAACAACACAATGTATTGAGGGTTGCTTAATAACTAGATAATTCTAGTAACACTATCTTTTAATTCCCTTTGCAGCTTTAAATGCTAACAATATAAACTCCTACAGTACTTGAAGGAACTACAAATGAAAATCAAATAGCTTATGTTGCATAAATGATGAATATAAATTAAATTTAAAAACTTGTAAAATATACTACTTCCAAAACCTACGACTGTTCAGTTACCATAAATATTACACGGTCATCAAATCTTCCTTTAAGCACAGAACAATCGATCTTTTTACGCTCAAGCATGGCTCTAACTCAGAAGAGGATGCTTTATTGCCTTACATCTCCAGGACGGAGTCCATAAATATTTGACATGGTCCATTTCAGCATCACAGCATAGCCTGCAGTGTCTCGCACAACACCCTAAGGGGCAAGATAAAAAAAATATCAGACTAATGGCAGGTATTGCACTAGGCAAAGAGGGGTCTGATATCAATCTGAACACAGTCGATCTGCCCTGCTGTACTGAAGAGGGTGGTATTTTGTTTTCAAATGGCTGCTACTCAGAAGGCTGTGGCTCAGAAGGTAGAGCGGGTCGTCCTTTAATCCCAGGGTTGGTGTTTCGATCCTGCCTCCTCCTGTCCACATGTCAAAGTGTCCTTGGACAAGACACTGAACGCTAAGTTGCTCCCTGTGGAGGCCAGCACCTTGCATGGCAGCTACGTTGCCATCGATGTGTGAATGGGTGAATGAGACCAATCTGTAAAAGCACTTTGTGAACTGTCAATGTTGAAAAGCGCTATATAAGTGAAATCCATTTACAGATAAAGTTTTGTCATTAATTCGTTAATGGAGTGGTACAGATATTTCTGAGCACGGTCTCATGTCTACAATTATAGCGTTTTTTAAACTTATAGAGTCACAGTTACTCAGAAAAAAACGTTGGCAATAACAGCACTATAAAGCTCAGGAACTAGCCAGCAGGTGGATGTTTTATATCATCTGTTGGTCAAAGACAAAATGATGCCATTTGAAAGGAGCTGGGGTGTTTCCATTTGAAACTGGCTGCAGGCAATTCCTCCTGCATGAGCTCCAGCTCCTGCTGCGGAAATGTTCCATCTTATTTATGTCACGGTGATGGTGTTTAGATTTGGCCTGGATTGTTTTGCAGAGTCGGAGAACAGATGAGTCACAGAGAAGCTCTATACAGGCCTGACAGCATTTAGACAAACAGGACAAACAGTAAATCCTACAGCTCGTCTACGTGAGAATGCATGTTTATATGACATTTATAATGCTATGAATCAGGCATTGATTTCCATTTTCCCCTGCCGCTGATCACAACCCTGTAATGTCAATACCTTTGGCGTTCCAGTGGTCCCAGATGTATAGAGGACATAGAGAGGGTGGTTGGAGGGAACAGAAACACAGTCATGCGGCTGAGCTTTGGCCATCTCCTCCTCCCAGTCCAGACTCAAATTCGGGCTCATTGATACTTTCTCCTAAAAACACAAAAAATAAAAATAAAAAATGAAACTTTCTGATAAAACTGCTATAAAAGGAAACTGTTAAAAGTGGTATAGCTCCAAATGGCCATAATATGTCTCTGGGGTTTTTCCAGTTTGGGGGAAAAGAAAGACACAATCTCACCACTACTTGTTTGCTTTGTGACTGGGGGATATAAATTCTCCCTACAAGTCGAATAAATATATATTTTACATAGTGATAATATATCTTATCTAGACGTTTCTATTACAATCTCTTGTAGTCGCCATCTGAGGTCATTTCGGGTCACAGATTAATGCCCTTTACATCTCTGACATCTGTATAATTTAGAACTTTTATGGATCTTTGATATTTTCATTTCATTAACATTTAAATCATCCCAGGAGGCGGAGAAAAAATAAGTCCTGGCCATGTCTTTCTTTGCAAGAGAATTAACTCAAGACAGACATCATTCAATATCATACAGACACTTGAGGCAGAGGACAGACCAGCCCATAATACCTCCAGCTTTCAGCAATGCATTGCTTTTTACTCACTTCACTCCAAGTCAAGCCAGGGTAAATCTTGGCAGATTTAACAAGGCTTTCATGTTGGAAGTCGTGTTCACAGAACCACAACCTCCTGCTTGCTGAATGCAGTAATTGATAAAGGCAGCTGCAACCACCTTCAAAATGGTGCTTCACATGATTTTAAGGGGATAAGTTTCCTGTGAATTTCCAGTGAAAATCATTTCTCCGCGTTCACTGATAATAGACCAAGCACGTACTATGTATATCTCCCAAAAAAGATAACGGCGATCTCGCAATTCAACAGATCATTCCCTGATAGATAAGAACGGAGGATGCAAACCAGATCAAATAAATCATGTTCTCAATTCATTAATTTAAGAGCACAACAAAGTCACGGATAGAGAGACAAATGGCGTAACTGATAACACAACTGAACTGAGGCGTGGAGGTCAAAAAACTAATTTGAAATGAGAGGCTGCAACACAATATTAAGAATAATTTCCCAAATGTATAATAATTCGACACAGCTCAGCCTGAATCCAAACTGGATATGTGCCAGGCTACTTATAACGGGGCTCCATCCCTCAGCTGCAAACATACTACACACATTTTCACTCATCTACGTGAACCAGCTATACATGATTTCATCCTTTGGATCGGTGGCAGGATGTGTAATACTGTCTTTTCATACACATTTGGCCAATTTTGGGCAATAATTCTCTTAAATGTAATGTTTCTAATACAGTTCAATGATTGAATGCTCTCCTATAGATTAAAAACTGTGATCCCTGGCCTTGTACGGCTGCAACTAATGGTTATTTTAATCTGACAATTAATCATTTAGTCTAGAAAAAGTCAACGAATTGTGAAAAATGCTTATCACAATTTCCCAGAGCCCAAGGTGACGTCTTAAAATTACTGTTTTGTTTGTCCAACCAACTGTTAAACACCCAAAGACTTCATTTACTGTCATAAATAAAGAAAAGCAATAAATCCTCACATTTAAGAAGCTGGAACCAGCAAATGTTTTGACTGAAGCAATTAATCGATTATGAAAATAGTTGGCAATTAATTTTCTTTCCGCCCGACTAACAGTTTCAGCTCCAAAGCCTTGGGAAAACCTTTTCTCCCAACAGCAGCTATATTGTGACTAAACTAATCAGGCTGCCATATTTAATATACATCTGCATTCTGTCACATAACCAGCAGGTTGAGAACTGACACCATGTTTCAAATTAAGCTTAATGATGCTTTGTGCTTCTTACCATGTTAGGCCTGTTGTAGATGAGGACTTTAGAGGGCCTGTGAGAGCTCAGCTGCAAGGCTTTCTCCACCAGAGGGATGTACTCCACTCTTCTGCCTGGCTCAATGCCAAATGAGGCTGTGACCATCAGCTTGGGCTGAGAAACACAAGAGAATTTGACTGAGTTTAAATGTCAAGGACCTACAGCATCATGACACGATTCGGTCGCTATTTGAGAAACAGAAGCTAGAAGCTCCGCCATGCCCGACTTGAATATTTGTTTTGCTGCATGGTTAACAGCGCATGAGTGTGCTGCCTGTGCCTTTTTGGATCTCAAAGTTTTATGCACATACGTAAAGGTTTTGACCCCTAAATGGGACACACAGTCAGCCTCTGTTAGCTAATTTTCTGCTAGTGGCCATCATGAGGCATTGCAAAGCCCACAGCATTGCTAAACAACGTTCATTCACTCGCCTCTTGTCTGCATTTTCCATGAAGAGAGTGGCCTTGTTCATACTCTATGTAGATAATATCAACTATTCAGAAAAAAATAACTTAGTCAACAATACTTCAACATTATCCAACTCCCTAAACTGTACTCCGACAAAAAGAGTTTAAAGACTTGATCAAGTAGCAGGCAGCGATACTTAATACTGTATTTCTACAGATTTATATTTGTATTCACATCACTCAACAGAGATCATTATCTTCAGTAACATTCCTTGTCAAAATATCATTCTTCCTTTGCCCTGTTAAAAAATCTCAGAGCAGATGGCGTTAACATCATTCTTGAGTGTATAGTTGTGAAAAGAAAAAAGGCATGCCAAGTGCTTTCCACTGTGAATGATTCATTTTGAGCTTAGTGAGACAAAGACGCCTCAGGCACCCCTGGCTTTCAGTGTTTCAGATATTTTGCAGGATGAATGGTGCACACTACTAATGCCGCATGAAAATTGGAATTGGAAAGTGATAAGTTGCAGCCATATTATTGCCCTGTTTTATATGAGTACATAAAAAGAACAAAGAGTCATCACATCTACCCATCCTTAGGTTTTCTTAATGAGTGGCCAGGGTACTGAAGAGTGACACTGAATGAACAAATATGATGTAGTCCTGTTGCCATGGCTCAAGAAGAGATCCATCTTAACGACAAGGTGAATAAGAAGATTTTCTAACCTTGGCGTGATCGATGCGGACAGAAAGCTCTTTGGAAGCAAAGCCGCCAAAGATGAGGCTGTGCGGGGCACCAATCCGAGCACAGGCCAACATGGTGAACATAGCCTGCGGCACCATGGGCATGTAGATAACTACCACATCTCCTTTCTGTACCCCATTCTTCACAAAGACTCCTGCTAGCCTGGACACCTAGATCGAGACACGGGGGAGACAAAGCAGAGTACTGAAAACCAACATGCATTTTGGCTAAATTCACAGTGCACTCTTTCAAATGTCTGCATAAATCCATTTTAGATCATTGTTCATGACGAGTATAACCAACATAAGCCAGTGAGTATGTTTTTATATACACACACAGTCTGTGCATCTTGGAGTTTTCTACGCATTTTGTGCATGGTTTTCATATTGTTAATATTAAAGAATTTGTGAATTCATATTTGCGTAACTCATTTAAGACAACCTTCAATTGGACATAATCTAACAAATGAAAAAAACTCAACATATTTTTATAAATTAATATTAAACTACGTGTTTGCTCTTTTCTTTTGGGGACAAAGACTAGTAAAAAGCTATAGCGATCGCAGAAATGTCAAAATAATTATTTCCCTTTCTTTCCGTTACTGTGTTTTGCTGTCCTTAAAGCTAACGTTGGTTCAATCCAGCTGCCACGGCGGAGAAACTCGGCCAGCTGTCTCAGCTGAAGGATGAAAAATGTATTTATTGTCATGGCAACACTGACTAACTCTAATTTCAGTGCTCAAAATCCAACCAGAGGTTGTTTGCATGCCTCACAATCAGGCTTTAAACAAAGTGGTTAATCCAGCTCTTTGACAAATTCCTTTAATAATAATAATAATACTATTTACCTGGTCCTGAAGTTCCCTGAAAGTGATGGTCTGTTTAGTTCCAGTCACTGGGCTGTCGTATATGATGGCAGGCTGCTCGCCTCGGCCGCTCTCTACATGTCGATCCACAGCATTGTGGCACATGTTTAACTTCCCTCCGACAAACCTGACAGACGCAAACATAAATCAACAACAATGTCAAAGATCAAATATGAACATACTTTGCCTCTGTTTTTGTCTGGCACAACTCTTTCTATTTCTGTTTGTTCTAAATGAAAACACAACGTGATGAAACCAACTCCAGCAACAAAAAAAACCCCATAAAACTGTTGCCTTTGCCAGCGTCACGCAGCAAGTCAAGGCACATGATAAAGAGGCCGTTTTTCCAACTCATTCTGGTTCTGTGCATATGGATAAAGAGCAGCAGGCCGGATGAGCAGATGGTGTCTGCGAGCTGCTGTTTTTTTGGAAGCCAGAGCGACACGGTGGCTGTGTCTTTCACTTTTAACACAAACAGTACCACGTTCAGGCAGCTCCGAACATACAAACAAAAGAACATTTTCACTTCACTCTCAGCGTAGGAGGCTGCACGTGGGCTGTCATGCATTTTAATAACGTTGCAAAGAACATCAGGCAAGTGAAGCTAATAACAGAGCTTTTTTTTTTTTTAATCCATCTTGTAAACATCATAATTTACTTGGGACATCAAATATTGGGTTAGTTTCAAGTGGTAATTGGTGACATTTGACAAATTGTAAAGTTATGGGCAGCCACAGTTTGTGCCTCTTTTAAGGTTACACATCAATGGCGCTTGTTAGCTAGCGTTAGCTGATAAGCTGGCGTTAGCCGATTCGCTAGCGTTAGCTGATATACTAGCGTTAGCTGATAAGCTAGCGTTGATTTTCTCAAAACATAAATACCAAGACAACCGTTGAACGTGTCACTTACGACTTTTGACGGCATTTTAAACATTGTTTAATAATAACAATAACAACTTTATTTATATAGCACCTTTTAAAAACAGAGTGTAGTTTGGTGCTTTGACAGAAAGCAAAAACAGGATACACAACGCAAGAAAACAGGAAGCAGTAAAAGGGAACAAAATGAAGCAAAAGATTAATAGAAATAAAAATAATTAAAACCCATAAAAGACAACATCACATGAAATCAAGTCTGTATTTCAAGAAGTGATTTAAAAGGAGGTTACTGACTCCTCTGCCCAGGTGGAAGGAAAGGAATCAAAGATGGCAGCCGGACGTGACCTGCTAGTATGACCCTCGCTTGTCTTGTAGGACTCACCAAAATGTACTTGTCTTTATTTAGTATCCAGGGTCATACGATTGTACACGCTAATCGCATTCCAGCCGACGTGTGCATGTTTTTGTTCTAAGCCCTAACAAACGAACGAAAAATGTCACATTCAAGTGAAAGGTCGCAAACAAACAAAAAAAAACCCTTATCAACTAAATATGGTTTTGTGCAGCAAACTTTATATTCAAGTCTGCGTAGTTCAGAAACGTTAACTGTATCTTTTTGCTTGGTTGGTTGTTTTTATTGCAGAACAAACAAGATTGTCGGCAGGAGAAACTGTGGTGATCGTGTCGTTGCCGAAGTGCTTGTTGTTGAACTGTGACTCGGTGGTTTTCACCATTAAAATGTTTGCGAATCGTGAAGACATTTTCAGACCATTATTTTAGTTTCCTCGGGACTTCAAACTCCATTGGGGGCAAATTGAGAGTGTACAGGCTTTGGGACGTTTTCGAACTAAGACCGTCGTCGTTGTCGGTTTAGAAGCGTCCCCCCCCCCAAAAAAACATAATCACCCCTCGGCGCGAGGAGGCGTGGTTCCCCCCTCCTGGTTAACCTACCAGCTCGGGAACACCGGGTCCTCGACCTGCAAAGTCGCACGCCACGGCTGAAACCAGTCTACACCCTGCCCCGCCTCGCCCCAGAACCCCTCGGGCTCGTCCCTCGCCGCGGCGAAGGCTCGGCGGTACGCCGCGTCGGACGCGAAGCTCCGGCAGCGCTGCGGGGCGAGACACTTCCGGGCGCCTGCAGACGCCGGCGACCCCGCCGCCGCTCGCTGCCGCCCGGGTGTCCCCCTGTGCTGCACGGGGGCGCACCGGGTCAGGCGCAGCGTGTGTTTCACGTGGAAGTGCATCGCTGTGGTTTGCGGTTGCAGGGCGAACTTCCACGCGTTTCTCCTTCTTCCGGTGTTGGTCAGCCGTCCAGACCCGTGCGCCACGTCATCTGGGGCCACCTATGGGGGGGGGAGGCAACGGAAATCCGAACCGTGGACTGGACGGAGGTGATGCAGGAGGAGCTTTGAGCCACCGTCAGAAGTGGTGCACACAAACTTGGCCTTAGTGCAAACATCTCTGTGGACTCGCCGACACTATTTAAACGGTGCAATGCCCATAAAGGGGGCTCATTTAGAAAGCTGCAGTACAAATAAGAAATACAAATAGAAGCAGTTTTTAGCCCCATGTAATCCCCCAGAACATTATCAAGGAGAGACAATGTAGCTTATGTGTTTTTATCATGCAAAACAAGAAGAAGACATCGCTGTTTCGCCTACTTGTGAAGAGCAGGAAGCTCCTCTCCATCACAAATCATTGTTTACCAGCAGCAAGGGTCCTCAGGGTGGCATCAATTAACCCCTCTCCTGTTAGGAATGCAAATACCCCTGATCAGGGAATGCATTCTGGGGCTTGTTTGAGGATATTTATGGGCATAAAGGGCTACCGAGTCAAATTTAAAAACTCGAAACTCGTTCTGGTCTCATCGCAGCGGCCGCTTGTGCAGCCCCTGTCACACCACACGGGCCGCAGCAGCCCCGCGTCCCCTCAGACGGCCGCTCTTTCATCACTGCCGTCATCCAAGCTGCCGGTAAATACCCATAATCCAGCTGACCCCCCCGTGGATGTGACCCTTGCACACGGTTGCCCCTGGCTGAGTAACTCATCCATCTGATATTGCAGGTCATCTGTTTCTACTTACACATGCAGAGCAGTGGTTTTCTGCCATCAGACAGTTCTGGAAGCATCACACACCATTACCGGGGAACCCTTTGTATCGCCTCGCAAGCACCGGGCTCATTACATTTCTCACCAAAAGCGTGGATTTAAATGAAACTGGACAACCAGCAGGGAAACAGTGACGTCTTTACACCAAGTGCAGGCAGAATGTATCGTTTGTAAACGCAGCATTCTTACCAATTGTGTACATTTTCCCTATTCTGGATCATCTTAAACCCATTGCATCCCAGTCATATCCTGTGGCTTATCTGGGCTCGTTTTTGTAATATTGATTCACGTTTCATCACATTTCAGCAGAGCATGTAAGCTACAATCTATATTCATGTATAACTATAATCAAACTTTGACAGGGAAAGGACGCCTCCCCTCTACTGGCATGCTGTAATTTGTCCGGCCAAAAGGTCTGGCTGAATCACTGCTCCCCCCCAGACGCTGCCATAACTCTTATTAGAACAGTCCAGATGCTATTGGCAGAATATGTATAATTCTTACGCTCTCTGGCACCGGACGTGCACTGAGAGAGCAATAAATTATGGCTCGCTTGCAAAGGCCAATCAGACCTAAACCGGAGTCCAAGATGTCCCATTATGGCCCCTCCATCTTCTCTGCCGTGATGTGATGAGAGTGAATCCTTTGAAGCAGAAAGCAGTCGGTTGCCCTTCCCCTTCAGAAACAGTTAGAGGCAAATTACCAGAGTTTATCTACAAATGATTAATCTCCAAACAGCGTTTTTTTTCCCCCCCACCACACAGTGTCTGAATATGGATTCATAATCAAATTAGTTTGAAGATAATGATTGCCGTTTAACATTTTGAATGGGTTTTAGATGCAGCAGTTGGCAGAGAGGCTTGTGAATGATTATTCATAGGGTAGAATAACTGACACATCATTACAGATTGTTACAGCTGAGCGAATTTGTCTTAAGGCTGGCCTAAAACTGAACACAAAATACTAGGGGCGCTATTTAATGAATTACACCGGTGATGTAAGTCCAGGTAAAAGCTATTGTCGTTGTTGATTATTCCTTTATTTAATGCCAGTCAAAGCAGGAGATGGAGATAAAAAGAGGTTGGTTGGTACAAGACAGAGTTGTAAGATTCTACACCTTTGAGATGTGCGAGGGAGGGGCTGTAGCACAACATAAGTTGATGTCTTAATATTTATATTTTTTAGCAAGGAAAATGCCAAATGAGCAACAGCAGAGCAGCATCAATGCACTTTCTCATTTTATGCTGTGTAATAATGTGACAAGACAGACAATATACTCCTATTAGGCTTGCTTCTTCAGCGAAATGAGATGAAATCACTCAGGAACGGATGGATGCAACAGAGTGAGCCGGTGTTCATCACTTGTCATCACTTTTGTGTCATGTATTATTTACATTTGACAAAGTGAATGGGCGCCGTTTCTCCACTTCCAACGTTGCTGCAGTTACAAACGAACACGTTGTCTAGCGGGCAGCCTTGAGAAATGAGCGAAGCTACTTCCCTTTAGTTGCTCCTGTAAAGAAAAATGCACATTAGTTGTGTCAACCTGTTAGAAAATAAATACTATTTTTAAGATGTGCACGGGTTTACCTCCCACATGTTTACACGATGATCCTCTCATTATCTGTCAGCACCTGCCAGGAGCTCGGTAATAAACAGCAGCTGTGGGTAAGCAGCCTGCCACATCATGCAGGAAAAACCTTACCAGAGACTATTACATTACATAGATACATTATTTTTGAGATTCTTATCAGGTCACCAGGATATTTTCATCTATTTTTACCCCGGTGTGACAAGTTATATAGATTGCAGTCGATGCTGCGCAGGGATTAGAGCAATTATTGGATGGACATATGTGTTTATTCAGCGCGTCACTACTGCTCTCCTTCAGTGCAGAACTACAACAAAGACATCACAGCGTCCCACAGTGTCAGTCAGAGGAATCCAATGTATTGTAGATTTCAAAGGCAACCAGCAGAGACTCTTGATCTCTGAACAAACATAACATGTTAATTGGTGAGTTTTAGAGGCGCTGGCAGCGGAAACGTTGTTACCTTTGGACAGAGCTGGGCTAGTTGTTTCCCCCTGTTTCCAGTCTTTATGCTAACATAAGCTAGCTGACTGCTGGTTGTATCTTCAGACATACCATAGAGACAGGAGAGTGGAATGAATCTCCTTATCTAACTATCGACAAGGGGGCGAATGCCTTTAATGACAGTACTCATTGTGCCTACAAATGCTCTGACACTGACTAATGTTATGAGCTTTAATCTGAAGGGCAAACACACCAGTCCAGCTGTGGATGTTTGTCCTGCATGGCCTCTTGTATCTCCTTCTGTTGGAATGGAGACCTTTCAGAAATCAATTCGCTTGCAGTTAAAGGGCTTTAAGAGCACTGCAGCGTAATCCCAGCTCTTTAAAAAAAAGGGAAAAAAAGCAGAACTGTATTCCAGCCCATATGGATGGGAGCCTGTAATCTCCCTGTGCCCTCTTTCTGTGCACTCTCTAAGCCCTCGCCATCTCTATCCCCCCGCCCACCACTCACCACCACTTCACATCTGCATGCAGCTGGGTGGGACCGTGGGCGGCTGGAATTCACCAGCTCATATGGACTGTGCGATTAGGTTTAGTAACCGTTTCAATCTAAAAGAGAGCCGATAGTGAATATTCCCTGAAATGCTTAAAGATGAATCTAGCTGTAGTCCGCAAAGGTGCATCGATTTTACATTTTTTAAGTGTCATTCTTGGACTTCATCCCCAGCAGCCAATTTGAAGTGAAGTGAGGTTAGGAGTGAGGTAATTGCTTCCCAAATGGGCATAGGCTAAAGCAAGTGAATTTCTTTTCATGCATGCAAGATAAACTAGATTCAGCTTACTTCAGTGCCTGGATGACATGGCTGGCCATGTATGAAATATGCCACAGCGGCAGGCACCATTAGGCAGCAGATCTACCATAAATGAAGAGAGTCAGTGGTTTGGCGCCGTTCTGTGGTAGCACATAAACACGAGGATTAATCCTTAAGCCCTCCCATAAAGGTTCACTGCCATCATTCACTCCTTATCAGGCTGCGTGCAGTGCGTGTAGCCAAGGCAGGAGATAACAGGTGGCATGGCTCAGCAGTTCACAATAAACCTTAATGGCAAGGGTTGCAATCAGCCGATCTCTGAAAGGCAGCGCGGGTGATGGGATCATACATGGCTAACATGGTACAGGAACTGACACGCGCGACTCGGAGGCTCACCATGCAAAACAGGGCCGGTGGGTGACTTCTGTGAATGGTGAATAATCACACGTAGGAATAAGTCAGGGACAGATGACCAGTCAGGGAAAATGTACTGTTTGTCAGTTACCTACAGTAAATTAGAGAGAGAGAACAGCCGCCCTGAACGCTGCTCCGATTTATGAGTTATGGAATAAGGTATGTGTACTTTTGTTCTGGGGCTGTTTGTCATGTTTTGGGCTATAGGCCTCTTAATTCCATTTAAGGGAAGTCTTAATCCCACGTCATGCAGCATGGGGAATGTCCTGTCCTGTTTCAGCGTGGCAAACATCTAGTGCACAAAGCAAGCGTCATAGTGAAATGTTTTTTTAATTTTTCTCCCAGTTTAGCGTGGCAGAACTTGACTGGCCTGTTCTGACCTAAACCCCATCCAGCGACTTTGGGATGAACAGGAGCGCCATGGGTAAACCAGGACATCCATGGGAAGAAACTGGAGCACACAGAGTCAGACCCTGTCGCGCAGCATCGGCGACCCACCTCACTAAGGCTCTCGTGGCCCCGAATGGGAGCAAATCTCTGCAGCCAGGTTGGAACGCCTGAAACCAGAAGAGTGGACGCTCTAATAGTAGGGTGCGATGCTCGGGGGTCCACAGACCTTTGGCCACGTAGAGTGCTGGTCATAAATCTGTGCCTTTTAATTACTGTTATTTTATATATATGCAGGAGTTGACATCCACCCATCTACTCGGCTGCAATATCATCAAGCAATTGAAGAAAATGTTGTGCAAAGTGCCTCTGTTTTATTTTTTAGTGGTGGACTACAGAATCTCATTTCATCGTGTCAGGATGGAAATGGCATGTATGTATGTATGTATGTATGTATGTATTTATTTATTTGTGTGTGTGTGTAAAGCTGCTGTTCCCGTGCAAACATCGCCAGATGACGAGGTATTATGAGGATGGAGGCAGAATAACCCCCCCTCCCTCCCTCCCTCAGCCTCTCTCTCTCTCTCTCTCTCTGTGTGATGCTGCAGCTCCTGTAGTCTCTCCAGTCTCCAGCAAACAGCAGCCATGGCGACAGTGGTCCAACCGCTCTCTCTGGATCGAGGTAAGGCGCTCGGAGCTTTGCGATTTCTGCCATAAATCGTTCTTTTTTTTCCCCCCCCCTTTCCTTCCTCCAAACCACCTTTTCGAAAACTTCGGCAGCGGAGCCGGCAGATCCAGGTGTTCGGGTTCTCCTGCCGGGCGTCTTCAGTCCGAGCGGCGACAGGAGCTGAAAATCCCCGCGTCCAGCCTTTCCGCTCCGCGCGAGGCGCATTTGGGCAGAACGGGTCGCTCGTTTCCTCTTGTTTTTATCGCGGCGGCGTCTTCGCGGCTCACATGCATCAGTCCAGCCCGCACGGACCCCTCACAGCGCTGATTCCCACCCGTGTTATGTAAACCCCCCCCCTCGGTGACATTGTCCCGTTACTGCTCGGGGTGTTTGTTTTTTTTTTGCTCGGCTGCGTGTTTGCGCCTCGGTTCTGGGGATCTACTTTGTTACACGGGGGGGGGGGGTAACTTTTGCATTTGGATCGGGCAGGTGCTCGGCGGGCGGGCAGGTGCTGGAGCCGGTGGAGACACGCGGCAGGCGGGCAAAGTTGCAGCGAAAAGGCGTCTGACGTGTTGTGCTGTGCGGGTTCACCCCCGGCCTGTTCTGCTAGTGGCACCACATGTTGGTGTTTGCTGGTGAATGTGATTGCAGACCACGTGATTTAAACACCCCCCCCTTCACACATGACAGTAATGCCTCCAGGATGACAGCATTTGCTTAATTTCCCTCCACTGAGAGATTTGTTGTTGTTGTTTTTTTTTTACAGATTTTAGTACAAGATGACCTATATATATATATATATACACACTCACTTTATAATGTGGCTTTTGTTAGATTACAACCGAAACATTGCCAGACTTACGTTATAGACCAAATGCATATCCGCTGGTGAAGTGTAGTGTTGCACAAGTCTTGCCTTGGAAATGGATGCTGTCAAATATAGAGAAAGGGGACACCCTTAACAATTTCCTCTGTGCCAAGTAAAGCTAGCCTCGGCTCCCCGGTCACTCCCAGTCGCACAGGAGGTGACTATACACTCTCATCTGGTGGGAGCGTGAATTATTCTGCAGGAAACAGTCTTGACTGGTGTCACTTGCGTTACGTGGAATCCAAGCCTTTTGCCACAATTGATCATTCCCTGATACAAGGAAGCAGATTCTTGTCCATGTGCTCGATTGCAATTCGTTCTTCACTAAAGCTTAATGCGTGTGTGCAGCCAGGCGCCACTGATGCACAACCTGCTGCGTGCAGAGGTGCTCCACCGTGCAGTCTTAATTAATTAAATGAGCATGAGATTGCGCCACGCAAACCGATAAACAATACAACCAACGCTTTTTCCACCCACCCTATAGAGTTATATTCAGGGATTCAGCTGCACTAATAAACAGGCTTTTTGAACAACACTGAGGAGAAGTGTCTTCCATCTTGGTAAAATGTCAGCATTCAGTCTTTTCTGATCTTAGTCATTTGCCGGGGGGCAGTGGTTCAGACGTGACTTCAGCCTGTTTACAGGGGGGGGGGCTTATCCATGCTCACACACTGAGGCATGAATAGGACCAGTCAGCAGCTGGTTAGCTGTAAAGGCACAAACAGTAGTAATGATAGCTTCACACACGAGCCGTCAGAGAGAGAGAGAGGCGACATTACGTGCTCTCTCCCTTTTCAGAGGAAAACACTGTAATTGCTAATGAAAAGGTAGACTCGTCTCGTGTTGGGAGTAGGCTTTAGCTGCTGAGCGTGTCAAAACGCACGCAGCGAGGGAACCGACAGAGATGTTCATTTCCAGCGCTCCCACTTGGCTTGTCGGGTCGCAGCAGGATGAAAAGGTCACGTCACCGGCCTTCCTGTTATTGCCGAGGCGATGGCTGTCATGCGCAAGCACCGGCAACCAGTCAAGAACAATGGATCTGAACCGCCCTGAATGATTTATACATCCAGTCTGAATCCTCTGTAGAGCTGGCATTTAATACCCAGAGATGACATCCTTTCTTATATGACATAATGAGAGCAGAGGTCACCAGGGCCGTATCTCCGTTGCTGTTGCTCAAGGAGTTTTGCCAGAAACCTATAGAGCACAAGTGACACGTGTTCAAAGATTTACTTTATCTACAGAGCGTTTTCCCAGCATGACATCTGCCAACAGCTGCACGCTCGCTGCGTTTCAGCTGTTGGTTATACAGGTAAGAAGAGAGCGCGGCGGCCTGGTGAAACCTTAGCAGGGGCACAGGATGCAACATCTTATAGCTGCATCGCATTCTGGTGTATAGAGCCGGGTAGAGAACGTGGTTCCTCTACAGTGCGGTGCTCCCTGTGAGGCTGTTGAACATCGCTTCAGAAGAGCAACTCTAGAAAGAAGCCATTACTCCTTCAAGTATGACTCCTTTTGGTTTCCTTCACTGTGGGGCAAGATATGGTTAGTGAAGCTATTTCTGTTTCAGTTCATAGCCTCCCGTCTCAATAGACTGAAGGGAATAACTGCGGCTCTCTCCTGCCCGAGTCCTTGTTCTCCCTCTGAGAGATCATTGCGAGTTCACTGATTTGAGGCTAGACCTTACTCCCAATCACATGCTCTCAGTCGCTCCAGCGACTTGAAGGATTAGCGAGCTGCTGACAAGGCTGACGTCACTCATAGCTGGTTATATCACAACCCGTCTCCTGTTCATACAGAAATAAAGGTTCTCAGAGTAGTTGCCTCAAGAGGGACACTGTCCAGAAATTGAGGAGGATGAGGAAGATAAAAAGTGCAATGTTTTTGGCCTCTGCTGTCACCACAGGCTCCTGCAGGAGCCATTAGCCCTCAAGTAGTGATTTATTTGCCGTCCTTAGAGGGGCTCGACGCAGTAGGACAAATTACAGCTAATTCTCTTGGCATGGGGACAGCAGAGTTGTTTGGTAAAACCCTGTCGTCCCCTTTTGCTCATTCAGAATGTTATTATTTGAAATTAGCAGGGCACCAAGGACACCCGGGTCGGAGGGGCTGTGGCAGATGGCAAGGCCTTTCCAGGACACTTCTCTCTAGCATGCATGGCGTCCAGACAGCATCTCTCAGGGTACAAAGGTATGAGCGGCGTCAGAGGAAGGTTATTTAAGCCTGTTCCGCCATCTGCTGAGGAAAGTGACATTTCAATCAATAACCAAAGTCAGATTTTGAAACGAGGACCTTCAGGTTTTCAGAATTGTTCGTGACCGCACGGTTCAACGAGCTCCGTCCCTGACGTGGACGTGTTTATTTGCGTCGCTGCAGATTTGTCAAAGTGTCACTTCTTAAGTACTGAAAATGACTTATACCCAGTTCTGACACTATTATGAATTGACTAATTACAGCAGAAAACTGGAGCGCTGCCCAGTGCGAACACGTCCCCGCAACAATGTTGTGGAGCTTCGTCGAGCGTTGGAGCCTTCGTCACGTGTCACTGTGGCTTTGGTCGGCTCCGTGCCTTTTCACTAATCAGCGAATGATGAGGATGACCTTTTGCAGTCACAGCCTGGTGGTAGAGGAGCTCAGGGAAATGACTTTTCCAGACAATGTCATCTACATCCATTTTAGGCCATGCTTATTGCATTTCTTGCATCGTCTTTTATTTGTTTGAGTGAAAAGAAGAAGCTTCAAAGACCTTTTCCCTGTGTGTACAGACTGTGAGCGTGTGATGAGGTAAGCATAGGCGACAGTGCCAGATAAATTACATAATATATTGAACACCATCGTGGTTGTCAAAGCTGGTAATATCGACTGTATGTGAGCTGTTATCTAAGACAGCGCATCTACAGCCACCAGAGACATGCAGAGGCCGTGTAACTTGTCGCGTTCAGTCCATGTAGCTGGGAATCTGTTAGAGCCAAGAGAGTTTTCTCCCGAGAAGCAGCGGAATATTAGAGGCCGCCATTTTACTCAAAGCACAACGTGCCCTGTAGCTGCATTATATTCTGGTGTGTTTATGCCCGTGTGAGTGGAGAAATGTGTGTTTTTAATCCTACTTCTTGTACAAAATATTTCTCACAGCTGCTGAAATTAGGGATTAGAAATGGCCGAGCTTTTGCTGTTTGAGAGATTTACACCACAATATGATTTTTGCCCTTAATATATTCATATACTACAATAACACCCTGTAGCCATACTACAAAAACGTTTTTTTAGCACAAAAAATACAGTGCCACGCAACTGAATAGCTCAATGAATCCTTTTTTGAAGGGTGTGTGTTTCCTTTCGATCTAACTGAACACACATAAAACATGAAGCTTCATCTTTAGCTCTTACTACTCTTCTTTTCTAGCGCTGCTGTCTACGTGTGGCGTTAACGTTTAGTAACCTTTTAACAGAAAGCCAAAGACATTTACATTGAATGTTTTGTGTTTGTGTTCTAACACGGCCTTCAAATTGACGCTATGAGGTCATACTTTCCGACATGGGAAGTCAAGTACGCCGTGTTTGGCATTCAAGGGATTTAAGTCTGATTAACAGTGTTGCCGGGCGACCCAACAACTGAAATGGACGTTGTCTTGTTCCTTTTTCAGAGATGATTAATGGTGCATTTGAACATCAGTAGACAACAACAACAACAAAAAAAGAAAACTGCAGTGTACATCTGCACTCGTGAACCTGGAACCAGAAATGTTTCAATTCCTGCGAACGCAGTAAACACAATCCCACTTGAAGAGTCCAGAAGGCCTCTGGCCCTTCACACATTCATTCAGGATCTTGGAGTTTGATGTGAAAATGAAACAGTCTCTCTTTTTTTTTTTTAGTATTTTAATTCAGTTCGAAGCACTAAAACCCCTTGAACTGATGGCAGAAGAGCATAAAAGAGTCAGCAATCAAGTCTGTTGGCCATATTTTAATAAAGTGCCGGTTTCAACGCTACATTGGCTTCTGGAGCTTCAGTGATGATAATATTGTGATTCCATCATCAACACACAATGGAAACTATTGGAACTAATCATTTTATTAAAGTATTAGTGAAGTCTTGACAGTCACGTAATTGAAAAACGTCCATTAGTCTTAGCTAATGTAAACTTTTAAGTATTACTAATGAGAATGCCCTCAACCTGAGTATAGCGCAGGTAAATGAACTGCTGACAGGCTCTCTGCTGGTGTCATCACTCTGCTTAATATGGCAGCACTGCTTTACGCTGTAGCTGTATCCTGGTGTAGCACGCACACAACTTATTTTGACTGGTGTCACACAGATGTCGAAAGATGCTCTGTAATTAGAGCTCATAATTTTACTCTGCGCATTGCGGTTCCTTGGTGGGTGGGGGGGGATTTCTGACCTTTTTCTGGGAGACAATGAAAGAGGAAGATACTTCTTTTCTTGTGTCACACCGTTAATTAAAAATAAAATAATCATTTAGATACAGCCGCATCAGCTCCTTTGGAGAAGAATCTGTCAAACCACACAGTGAGAATGACCTAATTGCATGTTTCTATTTTTCAGAGATATGCTAAATTTGGCAGATTTAGTTTTCATTGAGGTGGATATAGAAACCTGTGCAGATGTTGCCCACATCTGGAGCCACTGAATCCCCATAGAGCACAAAACTGTGGGTCTCTGGGTTGAGATTAAAGTCAACACAGTACAAGCTGAGGGTGAGACTTGATTTCTCACCACTGTGTTCTCAGTGAAACAGTGACTAGGTCAGGATTACTGTGAAGTCCAATGGTGGCATAAGTGTCCAAATGCTTTACTTATGTAGCAGCTCAGTAAGACAGATAAAAGACTGAAATGCACAACAACGGCAAACAGGTAGGGTTAGGTTTACTGTGTCCGTGGTCAAAAGCAAGGGTCGGTAGCAGGCAGGCACTCAGGACAAAAAAGGAAAAGAGACATAACAAGACAGGCAGGCAGGAAGAAGAAGGCTGAGCTACACAATAGACTGGCCCGGTGAGGGCTGCACATTTGGGAGCAGCTGCGCAGCTGGGTGTGGCGGTCAGGCAGCGATGAGAGGCGAGAAGTGCTCACGCCAGCTGCAGGGCAGGGATGGTATAGCAGACTCTGGAATGACATGAGAATTAATAGCTGGCAGATAAAAGGCACAGGTTAAAGGGGCATAATCGATATTTTTTTATTAACTACGGATGAAATGATTACGTGCATGCGTAAAAAATGTCGATCGCAGTGACAAACCCACAGAGAATGACCTGCAGCGCCCCTCAGCTCTTCGGAGCACACATATTTCACCTTATTGTTTCTGGTTTTGCAGCCCACGACCTTTGGACTTCACCTGCACTGTACACTACCTGCAGCACCACACAGCAGGTGTGTGTAGTGGAGCATTTAGCAGCTAAAGAGCCAGATATTTCCCCCAGGAGCCGGTGGAGACTGCAGGCAGAGCTGAAAGGAGAGTGAATATTGAGCTTACATTCATCAGGTGGACAGAGACACGACTCCCAATGAATGCTAACGCTGCTGACTGTATGCTAACAAGTTCGGCCATGTGAACTTAATCATAATATCTAAGTGTTTGTTTCCTCTGCTGCCAAGGGGCCAAAAATCTGTCAGTGCAGGTTCAAGTGAAAGTAGAAATGTTGCTATTAGTGCTGGGCAACACAATCAGTATTATGATGTTTTCTATATGACACTATGGCAAATGTATGAGAAGTCACACACACAAGTAATCAAGCTGATGTCCACTGCAATTAACTGTCCTCCACTTAAACGCAACATTATGTGAAACGTAACCTTTAATAACACATTTTGTTAGTTTTTATCAAATGTTGCTCTGAATCTAATTTGGAAAAACAAAAACCTGTGACACAATAACATGATTGCAGTGAAAGTCGATAAAGGATTGTACTAAATTACCACCTGCACCTGAGAACAACGTAGAAGTCAAAGTCCTGCCTTCAAAATAATTGTATATTTTACTGGAGAAAAAAGTACAAACAGTAGAAGCAGAGAACGAGTTACCAAAAGTAAAGGACTCATTATGCAGAATGAGCCCTGGCTGTGTTATATTAGCATCGCCATTACTGATCCTCTATAACATTGTATTTTCTAAGATCACCATATGTTTGTGTGTAAAATGTTAATTTAACTATAGCTGTTAAAAAAGCAGTGGAGTAGAAGTATAAAGTGGCATAAAATTCATAAATATACAAGTACCTTGAACATTGTGCTTGGTGAAGTCAACAGTATGACTTAGAATGTTGTTTATGACATACTGCAAAAGTAAATCCAGCTGTGCTCGTGCGTGTTGTTATGGAATAGCGGAGCTGGTAGGTCACGGGTGGGATCCCATTTCCTGTATTACCCTGCAGCTGAAGTTATTCATAGACGGTGCACATAACAGGCGCGCCGCGTGGGTGTTGAGCACATACGTGGCGTTATCTTCAGCTATGCTCCGTTTGTTCTGTCGGCCTCTTTTCTCAGCTGAAGGTGTGACAGGAGATGAGTGTGGTCTTTCACCGTGGTCACGTCGGTGTTTTCAGAGTGCTCAGGGTCACCGAGGGGGGGCTTCGCTCTCTCTCTCTCTCTCTCCCTCTCCCTCTCTGTGTGTGTGTCTCTCGCTCTCACTTCTGGACTGTTAGGTCGTCTAACATGTCATTTCGCTGCACACCTCATTTCCCATTAGCGTGACGTAACCGCGATCCCCCGCAGTCATCGCAGCTGCTTTGTCACGGAGCACGAGCAGCCGCCTTCGGTGCCTCTCGCCCTGGGTTTTTAACATCCCCCTCTGATCGGTCACACAGCTCAGCTGATGTCCCACTTTCACATCAAGCATGCAGAAGCAGACGTGCATTCGCGGGACATTTTTGCTTAAATCTGCGCGGTTCGTTTGGGTTGCAGGGTAGAACTGAAGACGTGAAGAAAAGGGAGAGGATTTTCTTTTGCTTCTCTAACTATATTATGTGCTAGAAATAATCCAGCAGCCATCAGGCCTGTTTTGATGCAACAGTGAGATCATGCGTTGATTTGTTTGCAGAGTGTCCCCCCCCCTCCCCCGTGTGAATGAGCGCGTGACAGCGAAGCAGGAAATCTTCACAGGCATATTTTCTGTGTGAGATTAGATATCACTGGAAGCAGCAAAGGGGAAATGTGCCAATTCAGTGCCAGCAGACGTTTCATTACCTCTGAGCTGCTCAGTGTGAACTGGAGCGCTATATGATTACCACTTATTACCACTCATTTTTGTGTGGACACCTGCAATTACATTGTCTTGTAATGACGTTTTCCGTGGCCCTGTGCTGTTGGAACTGCAAAGGGACACGACATATATTGAGAGGAGCAGGCTCACACTATTACAGCCATCCCGATAGCTGTCGTCGTAGGCAACATTGGAAGATTTAATTGAATTTCAACTGTGCAGCCGCTCCGCTTGATGCAAAGCTTACGAAATTTTAAATTACCCTAATTCAAGTTGGAAAGATTATATCAGCAAATTGGCAGGCGTCACGTCTGATCAGCGAGATGAAAGCACCAAAAAATGTCTGCTATATCAATCTTTGAAGTTAAGTTCCAAACACCTCGTCAAAGTCCTTGATGTGGATAAAGAAAATGGCGCTAATGGGAATGTGGAAGCAAATAAGGGCGGAGAGGGAAAGAAATATCTTTCATGGATGGCCCTTGACCTGTGTTTAATGAGAAGGAAATGCTCATAAACCTCCGTGACAGATGCCCTTGCTGCTTGGAAGTGTACCAGCTCATTACAAGCCATTCTGAATCAGTGTTTTTTGATATTCAGGCATCGGGGTAAAAAACTAACCCATTCACCTTGATGGAAAATATTAATATGGCATACTTAGCACAATATCAGCTCTTTAAAACCCCATATGGGGGATTTATTTTTGAGACGAAAATAGTTAAGATAAAGATTTTACACTTACATTTACATTTTACACTTTACAATGCTCGTAGCGATAGAATCTCCTAAAGATTATCACCTGAATCTGCAGCTCCGCTCCGCTTTATAGTGAGTTCCGGCTCATTGTTCAGGTGTCTGGTCCGTAAATTTACTATTTTGGTTCATTCTCACTGCTCTCATAGAGTCGTTTTCAGCTGCAAAAGGCAGATGGGACCCATTGTGCACTGCCTGCTAAGCACCAAACAGCAGGCAGACAAACTTAGCGACTAGATGGTGAACATAGTGGAGCATACAGTAGTTATAGAGCCAGACATTTCCTGGTTGGTTGAGGCCACAGCAGGCACCAAAAGAACTGGGCTGAAAGAGAGTTAGCATTGGGCTTAAGTTGCCAGGTTGCCAAATAACAATGAATAAAATTTGAATGCTAATGTTGCTCCAACTGGGTTTATAAACTCAGCTAATCAGTTCGCCAAAAGGTGAAGCCACCAAGTGGCCAAGAAAATTAATTATTGCAAATTTAAGTAAATCAGTTAATAGATATATTTTACGACAACAACAATACTTTTTTAACTGTTAGGGCAAGTGTTGGTAGAAGGTCTTTTAATTAAATGTATTATTGGTTCATTGAAATGACAAAAAACATGTTTCACATAACCTTAGTGGAATCTAGTCATGCAGATAGTTTTTGTTTTGGCTTTTTTGAGGGATCTTCCTCTGAGATTTCTGCCTCCAATGTAACTTTGTTTGTGCTGCTAACAGCATTGAAAACACATTAAACAGCAACAGACATTCTCCCAGTTACTCTGGATAAACCACAGGCCTCACTGGGACCCGTCTTCACTTCCAATTCTACTGAAGAAATAGACCCTGTAACAAATGTCGACAGCGAAGTCTGTGAATCATCCAGGCTAACTGGGACACTGTTTCGGGAAAGAGATGTTGCTGTTAAATATTAACATTTTTCAATGACGTGAGAAGCACAAACTACATTTACCTCCATTGCTTGTGGTTTACAGGCAGTTATCTCAGACCCACAACTATCTGAGAAAATGTTTGTTTTCCAGACCAAATGTGCAGACGTGACAGCTATAGTTAGCATCGCGTCTAATTTTATATACACACACATACCCGTGAACATTTGATTAATGGCTGATTAGCGCTGTCCTGACGACTCGCCCCATCGCCGGCTCTCGTCTGCCAATACAACTCTCAGTGGAGTAGTTCTCGCGAGCCGCGTCGCCCTCGATGGGAACTGAAGCTGCAATTTCAAGCAGATCAATATAATCCTCAGCGCTTTATTACGGAGCGCTTGAAATAGAAACAGGCATTGGATCTCTGTGAGGCGTGCTCATTGTCTCCATACGTAGAATACAGGTGGAATGCAATAAAGGGTACGATCTTAGTGTGTTTCACATTTCCTTTTTATGGCTTTGTACAGGGTTCACACAGTCCGTAAAAGCTCCTCTCTGCTGTCTGCTTTATTGAGTTGCTCTATAATTCCCAGAATTCAATATCAGTGTGTGTGTGTGTGTGTGTGTCATGCCTCTACGCACGGTTTGTGTTTAACACTGTTTACTCTGTTACTTGTAGTAAGATGACAGTGTGGAGAAACTGACTCGTCAGTTAATATTTACTTACTGCTTGTTATGATGACACTTGATTATTTATTTTTTGGTTTATATTCTCCTTTACCTTACTGTAGACATAAGGCCCATTAGCTTGTCATTAGCGCTGCAACCAACAATTCTTTTCAATCTTATTTCAGTCAATCTGTCGGTGTCCCAGAGCCCAAGCTCACGCCTTCAAATGGCTTGTTTTGTGTGACCAAAGAAATGTATTCAATTTACACTGATATAAAACTGAGAAAAGCAGCAAATCTGCATATTTGAGAAGCTGGACCTGTTTGCTTGAGAAATAGTATCAGCACTTTTTGTGGTACCTGATTGCAGTAGAGGAAAACAACCGTGTGTGCATCAAACAGCAGACAACGTGAACGCAGCTAAAGAGATATATGTCCCTCAGAAGCTGGTGGGGAACAAAAAAGGAGCTGAAAAGAGAGTAAATATTGGACTTACATTTGTCAAGTGGACAGAACCGGAACTCCAAATGAATACTAATGTTGCTCTGTAAGCCATTGTTCGCTAACACCTTCACCACATCAACTTTTATATGGTGGTAATATGTCAACATTGTGTTTGCAGCCTGCTGCACTGCCCCCAAGTGGCCAGAAAATATATTGGTGCATATTTAAAGTGTTTGTTAAGCGTATTTGTCATGTGTAGTTCTAGAAACCGTAGTGTGTTTTTCTGTTTTGGACTGTTCCTCTGACAAAACAAGTGATTTCAAGAACTCCCCATGTGTCTGGGAACTTGTGATTTGCCTAAGATGATTACTTGATTGATAATCAATCGATAAGCAACAGATTAATGGGTGATGAAAACAATGATTAGTTGCAGCCACACCAATATATTTTGGGGTGATACTACAAACAGCTCCACTGTAAAATGTACCAATCATCGCTCCCTCTGTGTGGTCACCAGTCCCGGGACACACAAGCTGAATAAAACATGTTATTGACCTAACAGTCCAAGTCCAGGGATTGAGTACTAAATCACTTCCCTCTCCTTCCATTATGTATCTCTATTTGGCCTGCAAGTTTCAGAGGGCAAGAAATTAATCAGCCAAGCTGGCGGACTCATTCAGCTCAGGCTAATTATGGGAGGAGAGGCTCAGTGGGCCCCAGAGTCACAGCATCTAACTTGAGGCTTATGGTTTAGTGTAAATGCCGGTGGCTAGCCTTGCCAGGACATGTTAACTTTGAACAAATGGGTGCCTGACTTATTCCCTCTCTCCTTTATTCTTATGCATAGAGCTAAGCCAATGCAAACAATCCATGGATGGGACTGCTATTCTATCTTTCTTGCCCCAGCTGTCCTTGACTGAGTCTATTCCCATTATCCCACCCATCGATTTGCTCCTGCTCCTTTCTCGCGGCTGCGCCTGTTAATGTAATTGAACGGTGCATTTTCTTCCCTCCGTCCGCTTGGCGTGAGCACCGACGCACATACACTCACGCACAGTCTCTCGCTCTCTTTCTGCCAGATGTTGCCAGGGCTATCGAGCTGCTGGAGAAGCTGCAGGAGTCGGGTGACGTCCCCAGTCACAAGCTCCAGTCTCTGAAGAAGGTCCTTCAGAGTGAGTTCTGCACAGCCATCAGAGAGGTGAGGCGCTGCCAAGACGAGGGTGCCACTGGTCCGTGAACGCCAACATGACTCATGTCTTTTTATTCTGAGATTTTATTATTTTGATGACCTTTCTCAGGCTAGTACTCCTTGCTATGGTGTTTCTGCAGTGCTCTTCCAATCAATCATTGTGCTCGGCGCTGAGATGTTTTTCCCTTGGAGTCGTCGTAGATGAAGTTGTTGCTCTTTCACCTCTTCACTTGCTGTGTTGTCCATCGCAAGGCCTTAATAATACCTTTTTTTTCTGTTTATCCCAAACGAGCCAGGAAAGTCGAATGCGTCACTTTCTGTGAAGAAATTAGACAACATGGAAGGGAAATACTACACCACTTCACTTTCTGTGATACTTTTGAGAATAGTGAGTTTAAGTTATAGTGCAATTAGCCATGCTGCAAGTGAATAAAGTGGCAAATGTAGTGTTAATGTAAATAAAAGTAGCATTTAGCATTGACTTTACACATAAATTAGTGATTAGCTGGTGCAACCGATAACACATCCTGCTTTTGTTGTAGTCCCTGGTGCCGAAATGTGCATCCAGGTAACTAGCGATGCTTTGAAACTCAAGAAAACTATAAAAACAAAATCTGTGAGTGTACCTTTAAGTCACAGTTGCATTAATCAAAAATGACTGCAGCATAATGAAAGCTTCAGAGATTGTCGCTCTGCCTTATTACTGCTGGAGCTGAACAGCAAAACTCAAGAGGAAGCATTATGAGCATTTCACAAACTTTGTTTGATAAACTCCTTACACTGAATTTTAATTAAGCAAATCACTGTTAGAGATTGGTTTTAATCACATTTTACTCGGACGGAAGAAAACGTGAATCATAAAACAGGAGCCCTTGATTTTCTCCTCTTGTTAAAATGCTCTCACTCACATGCACGCAGCCAACAGCCACCCACTGATCCATCATCTTAACACCATTCATCAGAAGGACGGGGTGCAAAGCAAACAAGAGCACTCGCTCTGCATGACACCACTACACAGGCTGATAACCACAGATCTTGTATATTTAGTGTCCTGTCTGTTGTGCTGTACTGAAGCATCAGCCAGTGACATGTATTTGTTAAGCAAACAGGAGTTTGAAGAGCAGTGAAACAGATGACAGATGCCACAATGGCCTCCGTGTTGCAAGTTAATTATAATAAACAAAGTGAACATGTAAATTGTCCTGCAATGGAAGCAGACAATTAGCAGGCTTTATCAGCACGTCGGCGAGACGATCAGCTTTATTTTCCAGAGGGAATTGTTTTGTAAATTAAAATGGGCATTAAATAAGATTTTACTGCTTCACAGCACAAAATAACCATAATATGTTCTGGAATATCTGTAGCAATGACTCAATTATAGGCCACATGCTGAGAGCTCTGGCTTACCAAAAACCATAAAAGCTTCTACTTCCTTCTGTATGTGACTAATGTAATATTTTTAAGGGGGTGAAAAGATAACCTCATGCAGGAGGACTTCAAATCTGATGTAACTCAGAGGTGGGGTCATATTAGTTTGAATGCTAGTTAGCGATACATTTTTATACAGCTAATTGTCTTTGCTATACACAATTTGGAGGAAACTACTACTAGTTACTTGGCAGATTATATTTTTACTTACAAACAAGATGATCATCTTGTAAAATATGATGCTTTCTTAGAGATGCAATAGAGGTCAGTGAACACATAAATTACGTAATACACCTACATATAGCTCTATAGTCTTTCTGTGATATTTCTTAAAGAAAGTCAGTAACAGCTTCACATAATAAATGTTGGAGTACATTCATTTTTCAGTTGGTGGCTTCTGACAGAATATTGCGTTTTAAAAACCAACAACCCTGACATCATGCAAGACAGAGAGGAAGAAAGCACTAGTCTTCTCCTTTCACAGGGTCCAGCTCTGCTCGGGGAAGCCTGGCTCATCCTGACACCAACTGGCAACGCGCTGACTGATCTCAGTGCCAGTCACTGGAGTGCGATGACACTGATTCTCTAAAACCTCTTAAAAAGGGCCTCGGCAGCAGCGGCAGATGTCCTTTGCCAAGAGGCAAAGATGCAGACCACTTCACCCACAAAGAGCTGGCTAAACACAGTCACCAGGGAAACCATCAGAGATGCTCTGGGATTAGTGGGCTGCAGCGAGGCTGACTAGGGTTTAAAGTCAATTACAGGTTTGTGAGAGCCGATCATGCAACAGCTTCTCTCTGTGGTGCTGAGGCAGTTGCTGGATAGGTTGTAAGTGCTGGCTATTGCATACTGTAGATAATTATTGTTATTAGGCAGAGCATTAAAGGAGTTGTTGTGGTGGAATATCACAGTTCTCAACAGCTGTGTCCTCTGTTGCACTGTTTGTGTCGGAAACAATTAGAAGAGACTCGGTGGAAGGGAATCGCAGTGGGAAAGCAGCAGCTAGGCTGGATTTAATGGCCTGAGTCTTTTTGAATGTGTTTGTTTGTGACAAGAGAGAGCGTTCACAACCACAGGGCTCACTTAGCAGATGATCTGTTCCTCTAACACATGGCATCCCTCTATTTCAGGCAACAAAAGGAATGTCTTCAACGTCAACATCGCTTTGAAGACTCACAGTGGTGATTTTTAAGTTTTAGCCCATTTACTGCAACTTGCACACATACAGTATTCTTTACATTGCTGCCAACCATTTATCAAACATTTTGTTTGTACTTTAGAATGTGTTTTTTCCTACTTTGCAGGTGACTTTATAAAGGAGACTTAAAACTTACGTGAGATAGATTTCTTGTGGGTTTGATCTCAGATGTCGGGGCTTCCCACCAGCACTTGAACGCACCACCCTGACAGAAAGAAATCGTCACTTTCAACGATAACATGATAACGTAACGTCGACAAAAAAAAAAAAGTTCATTGTGATGGAATAACAATCTCAGGCAATTTCGAAGTCTCTGAAAGTTTTTTATTTATAACATAATGATGCTAATATGAACCCCGGAGCCACCTGGAAGAGGAAAAATGCATCTCACAGTCTAAAAGTGCTAAATGCTTTATAGCAATGTGATTTTAAAAAAGCAGAAACCATTTTTCTCCACTTTCCTTTTTTTCACCCCTTTGCTATATAATCATATTCCAATTCACTTTGACTGCACCCACTTCTCTTTCCTGTATGTCATCCATCAGTGTTAACCACTCTCAGGTTAAAATAGCCATAAAACACAGGTTAAACTGTAGGTCCAACCCGCCGGTTGTTCATTTAGATCACACACACACACACACACACACACACACACACACCTCTGTGACATTTCATTATTACAGATGACCTTTCTCTCACCACTCCAGGCCTTGTGTAATCTGTGATATGATTCCTTCATCCAAGCACATATATGTAGCTCATTTCACAGTCTGCTGGGTAAGCCTGACAAGGGTACCTACTGTAAGTCCACCTCCAAACCTGATCCCGTACTATACGTCAATGGAATTTACCGAATATGAATCAGCCTTGTTAAGGATGACAGGCCGCATGTCAATTTGAAGAATGGATGGCAGGGAAAAAGTCTGCTCAGCAGTGTTGGGCTAAATGACGGAGTGACAGAGTTTGATGAGCTGCTGGTCTTTCCCCGCCACGTTCATCAATGGTGGGAAGGGGGGGGGGCTATCAGGTCTGTGCGTTAGTCTCACTGCATCAGCTTGAGTGAGTTGTCAGGGTCAATCAGCCTTTGCAAATGGGAAAGGAAAGGACACAAGGCGAAATGACTGGAAGCGCTAACCAGCTGGAAAAGATGGAGAGAGGGAATTCACAATATATCTGCTTTGAGAGTCCCACTTGACAAACACAGGAAGTGCAAAAAGCAGGCCAGAGCGATCGCATCTTTCAGCAGCTTTAACGTTACAGTTGTTTTTCCACTTCAGCAGAGATTTTCAATCAACGTAATTGACTGTGGGTTTTTTTTTTTTTTTTTATAAAAGCAGGAGGATTTGTGATGATTCCGTCACAATGCCACTACCTCCCACATCACATTAAGTCAAAGGATGAAAGGTACAATAAGTCAGGCCGTGCAAGTTCAGTATTTTCCCCCTGTGTCATGGTTAACACCGCCGAGAGGGAAAGCGTATTGTTAAGTCCTGTGCTGGTTTTCATCCTTTTCCAACAACATCAGCCAGCCTTTTACCCCTCCCCCTCCATCCTCTCCGTCTCTCTGACTCAGTAGAGGAAGCAGGACGCCATGGTTACATGCAGCGTTGTCACACCAGTTTGCCCTGCAGGCATGTCTCTCTATCTTCTTGCTTTGTGGCGCCCGCCTTGCATGTTCCAGTGCTGGTATCCTATCAGGAATAGCGTGTGTTTGTGTACGTGTTTCACAATAATCCACTGTGGCGTACCAGGCAGGAAGGGTACATGTAGGAGAGGGTGGACTGAAGGCGTTGCGTGTTTTAGGGATGGATATTGAAGATGTCTGGCAAAAGGAAAGACGGAAGTGCAATTGAAAAGGGACAACTGGTCCTTTTAGAGCAAAGTGCAGCCACCACTTACATTCAAAAGTACTCATGTGTTTGTTCCATGTCGTGACTCTGTTATTCAGGGCACTGCATTCAGGTTAAATACGTAGAGAGATATTAAATATGAGTCTTGTTTCACCTCCTTTAAAGCACTTTTGAATTTTAAAGCTCTATTACTAAATATCTTTTATAGTAACAATGGATTAAATGACTACGTGTATGTGAAAGAGGTCACTCATACTGATGAATGCATAGAGAATTATCACCCGACTCTGCAGTTGCCCTAATTTCTACCAAACACTTTAGCACCTTGCAGCTCATTGTTTTGGTTTTCTGGCCCCAAAGGAAAAGCTGGAGACAAAAACAGGCAAAACGGGGAATATTGGAGTTACATTCACCAGGTGGCAGAAACACTTGCTAACATGCTTGCTACTTGATAAAGGGATGATGTATCAACGTTGTGTTTTCAGCTGGTGTCGCTGCACCAATGTGCATTTTCAATCTTTTGCTTTCAGTATGAATATCCACCAAATATCTTATCATACAGTATGTGAGCAAATAGGACTCAACCTAATGTCTTGTATTTTTATTTTTTTTTAGCTATAGTTAGGCACTGTCAGACTGTATAAAAATGTGGAGCAGAGTCGTATATTCCATCTAATAAATGAGGAAAGAATGCAAAAACATATTAGGGTATCCGCTAGTGGCAAGGCTTCACTTTGCGCTAACCAGATGATCATTAATTTAGCCTTCAACTGCAAAATATGTTTCTCTGCACCCTGTGAGGGAACTGAGAACACTCTCCTTTAACTCACCGCTCTCTCACGTCGTAGATGCCAACACTCCAATAAGCATTGCAGCTCTATCTGTAACGCTCCTGTCGCATTTGAAATAAATATTGACATAACCGAGACCTATGTTTGAAAGCCCACAAGCCATTACTTTGAAAAAATAGGCAAAGCCAGCAATGTTACAGACCCCATGTCTGAAAAGGGCTAATTAGGAGAGACAGTCGCGGGTTGAATAAATAGGTGTAATTAGCAGTTTCAGCAGTGTTTAGAAAAAGGATAACTGAGCGTGGAAACAGGAAGCCGCTCTGCAGGCAGACAGAGGCAAGGAAAACCTTTCATGGCATTTATAAAGCTGTGCTCAGCCTCAAAAAGTGCAACGGTGGAAGAATTCCTCAGGTGAAAGTCTCATTTGGGAGTTGAGTGTGTGGACTGCAGGCTCCTATTTTTTCCAGATGCATCAGCGCTATCAATCTACAAAAAACAAAAAAAAACAAAAGAAGTCTCGGCATGTAGAGCTGCGCTCTCAGAAGCCGCTCATTTGGTCTCTGAGATTCATGAGCAAACAAGACAACAGAAGCTCGGGGATATTCTCTGAGATCCCAAAAACACACACGAATATCTCAGGTTTGAATCCTATAAGTACACATCCTTTTGATGCTGCAGAGAAGCGAGGCCTTTGGGATGTTGTACTGTGGTACGTCGAAGCTATAGGCACGTTCGCTTCCAGGCAAGTTGCCACGCTGTGATGAGAGACATTATCTGGTGAGTGGAAACAGATGATTGAAATTCATTTCTGAGCCGTAACATCTCATATGCCATACACGGCAGGTTCTGAGTTTATCTTTGCACTGAGAAATGTTCAGTATCATTACTCTGATTAAAACTGTGTTGCTCAAACAAGTAGACGTGTTTGTACTTGGCTGGAAAACGTGTCTGCAGTCGTGTGTTAGGTGTATACAGTCAGGGCCAGATTGTGCCTATTTTTCCCGAGCTGGGAGTTAAGCTGTTTTCCTATGTGCTAGGAAATGTATCCACACCAAGGTGCTTCACAAATAAAGAGCAGTGTTCAGGTGAATTATGTTAAGACTAACATTATATAAGCTTCAAGGCAAGCACCCTAAAACATCCTTAATGCAGTAATTGAAATATTCTCTGAGCGTCTGAGACACAGAATCTCTTCCTCGCTCACTTGATTTGCTGCTGATGTTCGCAGAAAATCTTCACATGTCAAAGGGATTTTGTGTAATCCTGTGCTTGCCATCACTCAGCCTGTTAACCAGGTACATGTCTGCATGACAGCCAGTTGTGGAAGAACACCATTATTTGACTATGGAAATGAGCGGTTCGAGCTCAGGCGCGAGGGTAATGATTTCAGTGAAGCATAATTAGAATACCTGCCTCTCTTCATTTCTTTCAGGTGTACCAGTACATGCACGAAACAATTACAGTGAATGGCTGTCCAGAGTACCAGGCGAGGGCCACAGCTAAGGTAAGAACCGCTTTGGAGATCTGGCTCAGTTATTATTTGCAATAAAAACTTGAAATATTACTATCTGTTACTCACATCGCCCAGTGAAATCATTCTCATCTTTTCTTCTGGTCAAAAGCGGAACGAAATTAGCAAAGCATCTTCTACTCATTTTGAAAAAGTTAAATGCATCAGTCCATGAGAGCAAAATTAAGAAGCTACATCTTTAAAATAAAAACTCATTTGAGCAAAGGTGGTCACCTGTATTGAACAGGTTTTTTGACAAACAGGTGGCGAGTGCAAAATCAGCATGACCCAGAGTCAGAATGGACACATTAATGAGAATAACACCCGGGTTGAATAATACTAGCATGTTCCTATAAGACTCTTTCAGATATTCCAAACCAGTAGATTTAACAGAGTGACTTTCATGTGGTCAGAGCACTGCATCAGGAGACTTTGGTACTTATTGGCAAGGTTTGGACCAACTCCACTCTGACTAACTCCGCCGTTCTCTGAGGGTTAAGAGGTTTTATTGATAGGCCACGCAAGCTGTTTCAAACTCAAATGGATTCTTTTATTTAGGCTACATGCGTTATATAACATTTTAGGTTTACGTACAAGTTTAAGTTTAAGCTTTGGGGAAATAAAGGTCAAACAAGCTTGGCATCAAAAGCAGACTTTTCCCAGAAGAAAGACTGACAGCACATTACAAAATGTGCTTCAAGTTTAATTTCTTCAAGGCCCCCTTTTCCTCCAGTTTGAGCCCACAAGAATTCCCAGCTATTCGTCCTTGTTTCAACAATCTTCAGGTACTAAATGTCTCTGATTTGAGCCATAAATCGTTCTTTAATGCCGCATAATAAATCACCCTTACTCCTCAGGTTAGCAGCCACTGGAGTTCTATCTTTATTCCACTTTAGTCCTAAATTTAGTTTGCTATCAACACTGATGTCACTTTATATCCTGTTACACAACCTGAATGAAAAATGACTGAAAAACAATTTGATAAAAGCATATTTGTGTTGCTCTTGTCACAACTGACAGGCTCACTGTGTTAGATGCATTTCTTCATTTTGTTCTTTCTGATCAAAGTCTTTAGAGTGCATTCTCCTCAAACCAAGATAAACAATATCTACATTGAGGTTGCAGTCTTTGATGTTTAATCACGATTCACTGCTCATATCAGATTTTCCAGGCGACAGCTCGTATCTGTTCGTTGATGTAACTCATACAAGATGTCAGTCTCTAACAAAGGGCATCCTGCTTTTCCTTTGCTTCTTCCGCTCGACTGTTTTAACGTTTCAGGAGGATGTTTTTTTGTTGCCTGCCGTTTAGAGAGCATCACGGCTGTGTCACAGGTGAATGACAAAATCAGAATGGAAACATTTCCAGGTGCAGCGCGAATGGAGTAAGCTAAATTTGGTATACAGCAGAGATGAGCTTGCAAGAGACACAGGCTTGTCTGATTTCATGTAGAGGATAAGGATGCAGGGCTGCTAACTTTTGGTACCTGGCTGGAGTGAGATTTTGATGCCGTGAGCTTAATCAGTTTATTACGTGTACATATTTGGACTCAATTCACCATCAGGGTTTAAAAAAGTGTGCACCATACACATGTGGCAGGAGTGTGGCCTCATATTCTAAGATTTAAGGATATAGCCTGACGACGCCACCCCGGGAAATACTCACAATTTCACAATATTAGACTGCACTAACCCAATAAAGGGCAAACGTGTCTGTGTATGCAGAGAGATTTTACGAGGCTTCAAATGATAAGTTCTTTCCTCTTTTGTTGGCTCCTCCAGCCAACACTCTCGCCTCAGGGTGAATTGCAAATGAACATCTGGTTAAAAACATATTGCAAACATGAACACACATTCACACATCTTCTATATTTAGTCTGTGTAATCTTCTTTTTTTGTTTGTTTTTTTGGTGAAAAGATTGGGTTGTGTCTGTGCAGTAAAGCATGGAGGTAGAGCCAGGAGGTGATTAGCCTAGCTTAAATAGCTACTAGAAGCAGGGGGAAACAGCTAGCCAGCTAACTGTTAAACCACAAACTGGACCTCTTTACAGTTCTGTTTGTGTGCAGCTTAAACAAATGTAAAGTGTTAACTTTGGACAGAGCCAGGCCAGCTGTTAGCCACTCTCTATGCTAACCTAAGCTAACACTTCCTGCACAAATGTTACTGCATTTGGAATATCTCTCCTGTCATGTAATTCAAGGGGGCACCATTGTCTGATCTAAAACACAACAAAAAACATAACATCTTTATTAAAATCTACAGAGTAATTTCACTCTACAAAGAATCTGTGACGGTTGAGCTGGAAAGTTTCCATCTCCTTTTTTCTTGAGCCCGAATCAACCATGAAGACACGACTTAAGCAGCCTTAAAACTCCTGCCTACTTTTCTTTCCATACACCCCAAACTTTGAGAAGTCACTGCTCCAAAATCTGTATTGAAACTGCACCCGGGCAATTAAGCACACAGTTAATGGGGCCTGAGCCGGCTTAGCTGTGGGGACACTCTCAACTGGGAGCACTGGATGTTTTTAAAAGTCTGTTACCGTCTCGAGAGACAATCACCAAGGCAGGCCACAGCGCCAACAGGCATTCAATCAGTGACACACATGTAGTCTGAAAGGAAAAATAAAGGATGCATATTGTAACAATAATATTGTAAATGAAGTCTATAAGCCGCCGCTGCAATAATGATGAAATATGTGAAATATGCAGAAGCTTCTGCATACGTTCATCTGCCTCTTGAGTACTTCAGTTAGTGAGACGGCAAACCTCCCGATAGTTGAGATTTGTGTTTTACCTGAACAACTCGATTCTCTCTGATTGCTTCATTAATTGAACCAATTCAGCCTCTAATTCCCAGCTCGAGTCCTTATTACTGATCTTAATGGAGGCTATCAGGGCTGCGTGGGCTCCGGAGAAAACAATGGTATGACACTTATACTGTACAGTGCAGTGTGGTTATCAAATAGGTATCCTCTGGCTTCCTTCATTTAAAATGCCTCCTGTGTTTGAGAGGCGCCGGCCATCTGCCAGACAGTTTTTTTTTTTTTGCTCGCAGAATGCCAGATAAAGTTGTGAAGGTCGATGTGCTGCGAGGCCTTGGAGGCGGCGGTATGCATGCTGAGGAGCTGCCTTTTAGCTTCACAATGGGACGGGGAGGGAGGGGGGAAAAGGGGGAAGGACAGAAAGAGAAAACGGAGGGAGAGGGGAAATTGGCAGACTACAATGACCAGATTGAAACAGGCAGAGAAGGGAGAGATGAGCGTCTGAGGAGAAATTAATGTGGATATGAAGATGCGTATGAATAGGGAAGCGAGAGCCGAGATGGGGATGCTGCCTGGAGGGAGCTTCAAAGACCTCAAAGTGCCAAGCTACTTGTCTGCTGCTGGGGAATTTGGATACGCATCTGCAAAAACCTCCGACAGAACCTCCCCTCCTCTGCTTTTTTTTTTAATCCTACTTTTCCCAGATCTACCTCACATATAACAGGTGATGCCGACTTGACAGCGAGGCACCTGTGGCAAAGCACCTGTGGATCAGTGGGCTCGGGCGCGTCTCTTTCTCTGTTCGCCCGCCAGGTTTTTCCCAGGCTCGGCTAACAAGCTTCTGGTCGCCTTGTTCTGAGCGTACAAGGAGCAAGGAGCTTGGCTTGCGACTCAGAGGAGCCCCGTGGCCAGCACGCAACACCAGCCAGCTGGTGGGGATGCAGAGGGTGAAAGGCGTCTGCCTGCTCCTTCCCGCGTGGGGGAGTGAATCCATGTGATTAGAAAGCAAGAGAACCTCCCATGTGGAGTCTAAATCCCCAGCACGGACTAAACCCTAACACTTAGGTGTAGTCGTCCACCTGCGCGACCATTTTGTAATACTTAACTTTGAGTGTAATGCAGCAGACTAGAAGCTAGAACTAGAATTCTTTTTTTGTCCGAGACTTGTCCGACACATTTGCATTCAGATGAGGTGCACCGACTACGATGATCTCACTACTCATCAAAGAAAAACACACAAAAACACCTCCTTCCCTGCCCTGGTTACCTGTCGCACTCATCTCCAAGCTGCTCCAAATATAACGGTTCATAACAAGGGCAGCACTTCGCAAACCAGACAACCCATTCGGCATAGGCACAGATTCCATGCCAACTCAAGGGTATTGGTCTCCGGTCTCAAAATCTGTCGGGGGGGACAAGCAAGTCATGACAAAGGTTTGGTGTGTGCTGTGCAACAGGCTTAACCTTCCCCATTTTGATAGTGACAACAGACTGCTAAGAGTGTTAGCCCTTCTGGAAAGTAGGACCACGTTTCCCATAAAGCCTACAGTCTCAAGTGACAAAGGAGATGTGTTCTTTGTTTTTAAGATTTGCTCTTATAAAATGTATGTGAACATCTGAGTTTTATTTGTTTTCACCAGTTTATCTGTTTTTCACTGCCAGACCCAGTTTGCTAGCACCTCTACTAATCAAATGTTTTGGGATACAGGAGTTTAGGTTCATTTTTTGGCCCATGGTTGGGCTCCTGAGGTATGCTGTCTAAGAGGAAGTCAGGGAACAAAATTACCCAATTAGCCTTTCACTCTTCTTGAAAACGTACGGTTCCCATGCACTTCAACCCAGCGCTACACAATAAAAATGTGTTGTAAATGTGTTTTTTTTTCATTGAGCCCCGTCTTGCTTCTCTTCCTTCAGGCTACAGTTGCAGCCTTCGCAGCCAGTGAAGGTCACTCCCACCCGAGGGTGGTGGAGCTACCCAAGACAGAAGAAGGACTGGGCTTCAACGTGATGGGCGGCAAGGAGCAGAACTCACCTATCTACATCTCACGCATCATCCCCGGTGGCGTGGCTGAGCGGCATGGCGGCCTGAAGCGGGGGGATCAGCTCCTGTCCGTCAACGGTGTGGTAGGTCCAACCAGACGTACGTTTGGGGAGGGAGCCTCGATATATGGATTGTAGGGAGAGTGTAGATACGCTATTCTCCCTTTATTTATTATGTAAACCTGCTTCCAAAAAAATCCTCAGTTGAAATATTTTTGCAGTTCTCACAGTCACAACGTGGAGCAGTGTTTTGAGCGTTCTAGTTTGATGCGTGAGTCAACATATTGAGATCAAAGTGCCGCACATGTCATGAGTATAAGCAGCACTTCTCCAAACGCTAACACTGACTGTGAGCTTTTCACCTAACATCACAGGGTATTAAACATGGAGGATATAATTTAAACTAAACAGGAGTTACGATTTTTTAAAAATACATTCATATCAGTTTCCTTTAAACCCCCCCCGCAGAGCGTGGAAGGCGAGCACCACGAGAAAGCGGTGGAGCTACTGAAGGCGGCCAAGGACAGTGTGAAGCTGGTGGTTCGCTACACCCCCAAAGTGCTGGAGGAGATGGAGGCTCGCTTTGAGAAGCTCCGCACGGCCCGGCGGCGTCAGCAGCAGCAGCTCCTCATGCAGCAGCAGCAGCAGCAGAACCTGACCTCTCAGCAGAACCACATGTCGTAGGTGAGGCGCTTCATTGCTTTAAGGGTGTGGGGGGGCGGACGCCAGGAGCACAAGGTAAAACACCGCCAGAGAAGAGGATGATGTCATGAATGAATAGCCAGTTTTTGCTGTTCGCCAGGAAACAGTTAAAGCACAGATTTGTTTGAACGTTTTGACAGGGCCAGGCTGGCTGGTTCCTTATGTTGAGATAAGCCCAGCCGTCTCCTGGCTTCAGATTTGCCAGTGGTGTCAGTCTTCTCATCAATCTCTCATCTAGAAAGCGCATAAACGTATTTCCCAAAATGTCAAAACTATTTCTTTGACATCTGTACGACACGCATCCCAAGTTATGGTGATTTACTCCCAGATATTTGAATCTGAAGCATCTGAAATACTAACTCAGCATAGTGCATCCAATGATCGTTCTAAAATCACTGTAAAGTGCTGCCTCCTGTGGCTTATTGCTGGACTAAGGTCAAAGTGAGATGAGGACAGATTATCAGAGTTTGGGATCTGATAATGCATCCACTATCTGACTAGTAGACAGTGGATGCAGCTATCCACATGCATGTATTACCTTTTATCTTTTTCCTCATGAGCACGTGCAAATCCTCGGACGTAGACCTTCTAGCTGTTCCTGTTTCAAGGTGACTAGGGTTAGAATATCCTGCTGGCAGAGTTGTTAGCATCTGTTAAATCTCTTCAGAAACCGTACTTTTATTCAGTGTATCCGCAGGGTCTTAAAAAGTATTAAAAGGTATTAAATCAGTTTAGCCAAAATTAAGACCCTTGAAAAGTATTAAAACATCTTAATAAGCATTTTACCTAGGTGTTATTTTTTGGAATATAGATTCAGACCGTCTATGATTTAATATAATTTATGGCCAATGTTGTATTTCTTAGGCCAAATAGAAATGTCTGTTAATGTAAATGTTTTGTTAATGTGTGAGCGAGAGAGTGTGAGTGTGTGACTGTTATTACTTTTAATAACCCTTGCCCTTGTATTAGTCACTACTTTACTCTGTTGATTTTTGTTCCCTCCTGGCCGATCTGAATTATGTCAAACTAGGACTGTTTTGCAATCTCAAAGTAAATGTACTGTATAGTACTGTAAATGTAAGGTGTGTTGCTGATAACCAGTTACAGCGCGGGTCATTGAAGTCTTATCGTATGTTGAAAAAGGTCTGGAATTTAGCTTCAGGATTCCTGCATGTACTCCTCCTGTGGGCTCCTGTAGAAACCTTTTTTATAATTGATGGCTTTTTATTTATTTACTCCATTCCTTGTTTTATCAATTCTACTACATTCATTTTATTTCATGATTACTTTTGAATCAAATGTGCTATAAAGCTGAGTGTTCGGCTGCTGAAAGTTTAAAAAGCAATACATTTTGCAAGTATCTACAGCAAAGCGATATAGTGTAGATGAAGAGAGGTGAAAGTGAAAGTAGGCTCAACTCTCCTACTGAGCGTTTATTCGCCCGCTTTTATTGGCCCGTGTGCAGGTAGGAGGCATTTACATCCCAGCGCAAAGTCTAAAACCTCAGTGGTATACTTTGCAGACTTGTGCTGCCGGTGTCCTCTGTGCAAACCACACCTCTTCCCCTGCATTCTGCCACTGATTCTGTTCTGTGGGCTGCGAGTTATTCACGCTCTGCAGGTACGTGGATAAGCAGCTACAGCCTGCGATGCCGTTACAGCTGGACGGAGGGTCCACATACCTCTGCTGACTTTAAATGCTATTTTTACAGTCCCATGTTAGAGCAAAGCTCCGAGCTGCCAGCCAAACTGAAGCAAACTCACGCTGTCGCTGTGTGAAAGTAGCAAAACTTAGAAGCGAGAGGGAACTTTGCAGACACTAATCAGACAAGCTAAACCATGCTGCGGTTCATTCTGCCCAGACTTCTCAAATTATTCCCTGACGTTTTGGAGGCGGGCATGTGTCCAAGATCGCTGTGGCACTGCCCGTTTGATGCTAAATCCCCCAAGCATATCTCTTGTCTTTCCACTTGGCACAGCGCAGCTTGGGAAGGTATTTAGGAGCTTGTAACAGTGTGTCGTGGTGGCGCTCCAGAAAAGGGAGCTGAGCAGGGATCATGTTTAATCAATGCCGGCACGCTGACCGCAGGGATTTGCTTTTGGCGGCCAAGAGGCTGCTGACCAAGTGACGCGCACAAGCAGAATCCAACGTAAGCCACTGGTATTCATCTGTCTGTCTCTCACTGTCTGTGTCTGCCTGTCTTCTTCTTCTCTGAACACCGCACGCCAAACACAAATGCCAATGGCTTTGACCCCTGGATCAATAAGAAGTAGATGATGATCCACACAACAGCGTCATGCTTTAAATCATCATATTTTTTTCTTTCCTTCATCTTTCATGTTTGTTTTTTCACCAGGCACTTTGCTTTGTTTTTTTTTATGTTGTTGTTGATGTTTCGTACGTTGTTCAAAAAGGCATATATGCGTGCAGTAAATGTATAGGTATAGATTCCTTGTCAACATCCATTATTTTCACAGTGCAATACTGTGTTTCGTTATGGTGGTGCCAATAAAGCTAACTGAATTTAATTTAATTGAAATATATGTAAGAAATACCGCCCCCGCTCCTGAGAGTTAATGTATTATTTTATAAAAGTATATTAACTGTTAATGGATGATGTTAATGGGGGTATTTCAGGTAAGGTGACTAGTTTAGACTTCTATCACATCAATTATACATACATACATATACACACAGTTTATCGAATGTTTATCGCTGAGAGTTGTAGTTCCCAGGGTTTGTCTTTCAGCAGTTTACTGCAAGGCACCAACAATGGCATCAGCATAACCTCCCTTTAATTGTAGCAAAACAAAGCATTCACAAGGTCTCTCTGGCATAAACACTGTCTGTGCCTGTGTAACAAGGGTCACTAAATGCCCCACGCTGGCCACCGTTGTCTCTGCACTGCAGGCAACACAAACCTCTCTTCCAATTTAACTGATTAATGCATGAAAATGAATCAAACTTTAGCTCCATAATTAAGAAATATCAATACATTCAAGTTACTCTTACACATATATGGCAGAAACAGCTAAGAAAACGCTTACCTTCCCAGGGAAATGTGGAAGTAAAGCTACCAGACTTCTTAAAATCGATCAGTTGCTACACTTCCTGTTCCCTTATATATAAGTGTACACATTCCACCTGCAAAAAACATGTTCTCTCCAATGGAAGTATATTGGCAACACATAAGGAAGAACGTTCAACCCTTCAAACCCTTTTGCTAACGCCCTGTTCATAGTTTAGCACAACCGCATATCCGCTCCTACACCTGCCGAGGACACACACCCAGAACAGAGCACGTTGAAAGTGGGTGATCTAGGATTCGAAGCCGGTGTGAGAGTCACACAGCCAGTAACAGCTGTAATCATTTAGTAAAACACCAGAAACAGTGAAAAGTCTGAACTGTCGGCGAGCTCCGAGGCGTTGCTCTCAGTCTGTTCCTCTTGTTTTGTGATCTGCAGGCTGTTCCAGAAGAAGACGAAGAAGAAGAAGCAGGAGTGAAGGAGAGTGCTGGGGGGGGCGAGGAAAAAAAGGAAAAAACAAAAAAGGCGTATTCTCAAAGACCATCTGTTTGTGTTGAGGATCCCGAAAGGAGTCTTTCCTGACGTGGAGCAAAACCAACAAGTAGACGACAGCTCCCTTCTAGTGAACCACCGATTGCTGAGTTACAAAGCAAAGAGAGCCGCTTGTCCTGAAATTGGTGCTTTGAAAAGACAAGTATGAGGGAGGCTCGCACTGTAAGTCGTCCATTTTAACTTTGTAATTCCCTTTTCATAAGTTGTTCACCGCAGTCGTGACTCTTACCGAAGCTCCCGTTCTTGTGTTTATCGTTTTGTTTACAGCCGTCCCCGTTTTCTGATTGCTTACCGACATCCATTGCACCGTGGCCCCTTCGCCATTTGGCCATAGATCTCATTTGTACAGTGGTGTTTCTATCGATTCTTCCGACTGGTGCTTGCGTCTCTGTGTGAATGACCGTTGGTTTCTCTTTTCTTTTCTCTTTTTTTTTTTTTGTGCGCGCGTGCGTGCGTGCGTGTCAAACTCTTCCTGTTTTGGATAAACGTGAACTCTTTTTTACCTTCTATACTGTAGCAGGAAAGATTTTGTATCTTGTAGGCTTAGCAATAACACGCGTTCTTCAGTTTGTACGTTTCACCACTAAATTCATGGTCCGATCCAGTCGTGTGTACAGAGTTTGTGGCATAGGTGCAGATGTGAGGCAGACTGGGGCTCATGTACCTGGAAGGGAGCTCCTGTGTCCAAATCTATGCTCTGTGCCATTTAAAGAGATTATTGATTTTTACAGGTGCGCCACGAGCAATTAATGTGCAATAACTGCGATTATTAACAGACTTTGTGAGCTGCTCCCGACTAAGATTTATCCAGAAAATATATGCGACTGAGAGATTTTAACAGGGTTCAAATCAATCCTCGGATTTGTTAAGTGTGTCCTATTCCCGACAGACAAACCGAATGTCACCAGAGTGGGAATTGAATCAGAAATATGCTATAATTATGTTTATTTATCAGACATGTCTATTTTAAGGTTTGAGATCAGTGATTTATCAGAAGGTTTTATTGTCCCTTTTTAAATATGATATATTCTTTCTAAAAACGTGCAGATTATTATTTAAAATCTGTTCATTGCACTGTACAACAGCTGAATACTAACTAGCACATAGTTCATGTAGATCTGTCCCCTGCGTCATCTCAAGAAGACTGCGTTTAACGTTTCGCTCCCTCTTCTCCTCTCTACCTGTGAGGGAAATCTCTCTGCCAAACCCCAGCAGCAGAGTTGAAGTGGTAATCCGCCAGGTCTGTGTTTGCGTTTTTTTATCGTGTCCATCTTTAGTGCTAAGCGCTCCCTGTTTTGGGGCTTTTTTTATTTTAGCACTCCCCTTCCCACAGATCGCTTCATACCGCCTTGTGTTCTCTGTTCTTTATTTATTTTCTGTATTCTCTTCTGTTTTGTTTGTTCAAACCGTGCAGGCTGTTTCTTCTTCTATTTAACATAAAATGCATCACCCCCCCCCCAGGAGTGAACCAGACGCTGCATGTTAAGATCAGCGAATGAAAAGC